>MKGM01000128.1:41671-52496 GCA_002018265.1 Ceratocystis harringtonii | reverse complement strand
GGGCACGGCTTTCCGCTATGGCCAGTGCTGCGTTGTGGCAAATCATCGCCGATAAACGGGTCCGCCGGCAGGCGTGGGAAACCGCCGTGCGGCTCTCCGACAGCCCGCTTGTCAAATGCATCCAGGCCGGCGATACGGTCGGCACGGTGCGTGAGACGATCCGCGAAATCAACCGCTTTGTCCCGTCGATGCAGGTCGTCGGCAAGTCAATGTGTGATAGTGCGCACCTGTTTGGCTATTTCAACGCTGCTGCCACAGCAGCCCAGGTTGGCTCCAACATGGTTTTGACGTACCAGGGCATACAGGCCCTCCAGCTGATTGCCGAAAAGCTTGAGGGCATCTCAACAACACTCGCAGCACAGACGGCACTGATGGCACAAAAGGACTTCCCGCAGTATGTGCATGCCATGCTGCGGGAGCGCATCGGTCAGACCAGTGCCGACCCAAACACCAGCCACTGGTTCTTTGTGTTTCACCCGGACAACGATTGGTACCCGCCATTTTACCAGCTCCTCGAAAAGGAACCGCTAGGCCCCTCTTTCTGCGGCTACACGAACCAGATCGACACATGCTTCCTCTTCATGCTAGCAGCCCGTCGATTGGCCGAGAAACGCGACCGCCACGCACGCCGCCGTCGCCATACCCCAGTGCCTGTACGCATCCACTTGTTAATCCCAGCATACCAGCCTATCTTGGTGGCTGAGCCGTTGCGCATCCCCGATGAGATCGGAGACTTCGTCATGGAGGGCCGCATCCACAACAACAAGAACTTTGTCTGGTTCAACCTCCCTGACGAACAGCGCCACTATTGCGACGGCATCGGCATGTGGCAGCCGCCGTCCCCTGGCTTCTTTATGTGGGCGTTTGGCCGGTTGGGGCTGGTCAGTGCCGGGCCCAAGCTGGGCGAGCGTCGTGTCATCGGCACAAGCCAAGATGGCGTCAAAAAGGCACGCGTCGACGAAAAGGAAATTGGCGACGAGGAGCCTGAAGAGGATATTTCATCTGTGGCTGCTACTGCGGGAGATCTGGTCGAGACTGGCAGCAGCACCAGTAGCAATGGCCGGGGCAACAACCGCAAACGCATTGAAGAAGCCAAGAAAACCGCCATGCCGTTGCATCAGCGACAGTCGCAGAAAGAGCCTAGTAGGCGGTCTAGTCGGCGGACTGGCAAGATTGAATGAAGAAGCGAGAGGGTTGTTGAATTTACTAGACTCGAAGCGACGGCGTTTTGGACTGAATTTGTTTCTTGTGCTTGATTGTTGGCTGGGTTGGGAACGGACTTTTGTGTTTTGGTAGCTTTGTAAGGCTTTTGCTTTCCTCGTGTTTTCTTGCCCTGCTTAGGTTAACTGGTCCACAGCGGCTGTGCCATTCCTCATTACTAGGTACTATCTTAAATAGCATATAGCATCATGGTGCAGCTGTCTTGAGTTCAGGTAACTCGCCGAGTTCACCTGTACCAATCAAAGTAGTCATCTTTTTTTTTTACTCGCTCATGCCCTTGTGCTATTATAGCAGCCCCGTGGCCCTCTTTAAACATACCCAAAGAAGCGTCTTTTAATGGGCGTTGCTGGCTTGGGATTTGACTTGGTTTCAGAATCAGAATCTTCTGGCGAACTGTTGTGGACGTTTTTGAGCTTCTCGAGCAGGTGACTGTCGAAATGCG
The DNA here is from genome assembly GCA_002018265.1 of Ceratocystis harringtonii. Taxonomy (NCBI): domain Eukaryota; kingdom Fungi; phylum Ascomycota; class Sordariomycetes; order Microascales; family Ceratocystidaceae; genus Ceratocystis; species Ceratocystis harringtonii. The sequence goes on along the minus strand of MKGM01000128.1, from coordinate 50,833 downwards.
TTAGTATAAATCACAATCCGGAGCAAGGTTGGCTGGCTGGTCTTACTGGATAGCATGGCCGTGACTCTCTGCCAAGGCCAGGTCGATGCGTGCCGCCTCGCCGTCATGGTCATGAATATGCATTTTAATACGCTCTTGACCTCGATCGTCGTCGGCATCGGCCTCAACAAACTGACAGTCCTTGGCGCGACATGTCCACGTGGAGCCTGGACCGTTTGGGGCTGTGGTAGGCATTGGGTCTGACCTGATGACCAAGTGTAATTTGTTGGTAGGCGGTATAGTCTCGTTATCATCACTGTCTGTTTGTGACTCGTCTGTACTTTCTTCTTCTTGGCCTTCGTTGCGTCGAAACATGGCGAACTCATCGTATTCCTCTTTGTCAGCCATCTTCAAGTCGCCGTCGGCAGATTTCTTGGCCCAGGTCCCTAGGGTGCTCTCGTCTCTGTCGGTGTTGGATATAGAGCGCTTGTGGGGTCGCAAAGAGGATGTCTTGCCGGATGTCAATGAGCGCTCTTCATCATAGGACCGCTTCTGTCCTTTTTGTACCCCACTCCGTCTGCGCAGCTGCTTCATCATTCCATCTACACTATGGTTTTCTGTCAACGGCCCTTCAAATTCAAGCGTCTCTTGTAGGTCAGTCCAGAGCTTGGACCTCATCCACCGAGCCCTCTGCTCAGTATCGGACTCCATGAGCCTAAAGAGGTCCTTCATGGCATAAGCCACAATTTCCCGCGCACAAGGCCATGTTTGCGTAGAATAGCTGTTGTAAACGATATTGTTAAGAGACTTTAATGAGATTCTGGAAATTTTGCGACCCCTTAGCAAATCGGGCAGGTCGTCATATAGCTTGCGGGCTACTATGTTTTCGGATGCCTGTGTCTGATGGTTACGAGACATTGGAGCGACTTGGCCCAGTTTAGGGGTAGAGGGATTCGAAGTTGTTGTTGCTCTTGTTGGTCGTGTTCTAGAAATCATTTCCGTCTCCCACCCTGGATTTTCCTCTTTAGCAGTGGTCGCAGAAATAAGCGACCGCACAGAACGTGTTGGTGTTTTGGAATTGGGGGTAGACGAGAGCTTGTTCGATGAATGTAATGCTGCTGCTGTTGGCGATATCGATCGGGAGGAACCGGCGTCTAGGCTTGGCACATATGCCTGGGATTTAAGGACCGGGTCGTCAAGCCCGTCATCATTGACGGATGTGACATCGAGATTCTTTTTTTCCCATGCGCGCGATGTCGGAACGAGACTTCTAATATACCTGGTAAAAGCTTTTCCTTCCCATGAGAATCCGGTCTCAAACTTGAAATGTGAAGCCAGGAAAGCAGCATGCATCATGCAGCGTTCCTTGACTTCTTCAATAACGCAGCCATCACCAACCATGACAGCATACTAGACGCCGAGTTAGTCACAAATAATTTGCAGCTCGCCAGCTAAATATATACCAAAACTCACCTGCAGGAAAACGTCTTCCAGAGTCATTTCAGGAGCGCGGGCCTTGGCCTTCTTGCCTTTTTGTTGCACCTTGGGCTCTCTGACTTCGTATACTCCCATAATGGAGTAGTAAAGAGTTATGGCCTCTAATATATGGTTAAACATGGCTCTGTAGCATGAAGCGGGCGATGCGATTCGAAAGAATCCGTAGTAGCTTTTCGCCCAGATGACAGGTCCGGACATGGGCTCGTTCTCATTGTCTCCATCGCCAAAGCTGTCAAGACCAATAGACATGCTGGAGGCTTCGATTTCGATTTCTATTGGGCGGAAAGTCTCGGGATGCAGTACTATGGGATGCGGAGTTGACAGCAGTCAACAATCAGAATACTGTACGTAGGCAAGAGAGAGGGGCAGAGGGGCAGAAGGTCTTTAACTCACACTGTGCGACCTGAGCCTCGTCACTAGTATCACAATTTACCCGTCCCTGGACGATAAACGGACCGGTCTCTTGGACGCGCAAGAGATTGCGCACGAAGCAGCGAGTCCTATCCATCACAACGGCCTCACGCAAATCAAACACTGGCCATTCAGCATCGGAAACCTTGACATTGGCCGGACGGAATATTTGGCATTCGGGGGTGAAACGCGGCGGCGGAGCCTCGACTGACGGGACGACTGACGGCTTTGGTGTGGCGCCATGGCGTTTAGAGGGGGCCATGGTGAGAGAAATCGAGCGATTAGATATCCGGGGTGATTGAAAGCCGAACGACAGAGACCCGTCAATAGACGGGGCAGATATGTTGGATTGGAACAGGCTCTCTATTTTGAAACCGAGACGGACAACTGGTCAAAAAACTGCAATAACAATAAAAGAAGATCGAAATCAGATGGCGTGTGAGTTCCGGAAAGGTTTGATTATAGTTGAGAGAAAACAAACGGGGAAGAAAGTCTACGAACGACCCAGCTTAAAGCTTCTGGACGACGACAGGTAAAAGTACTGGGTACCTCCAAGACTGTGGAGCTCTCCACCAAGCTTATTGTAGTAGCTACTTCATGTCACTATTCTGTACTCTTTTGGCTGCACGCCGTTATCGATAAGGAATGTTATCTTATCGATAATTATTCCCCGGCGAATACTAGCAAAATTTCGATCCTTTATTTTTTTTTCCTCCCTGTCTCCTCCAAGACCGGTCAAGTTTTTTTTGTCGTCCTAAGCTATTCGCAACATCAAAGCAGCATTTGGACGACATCCAAGCCTTGGCAGCTGCTTTTTTTTTTCTTTCTTCCTTCTTCTTTTTTTCCTTTTACCTTCTTCTGCTTTGCTTTTTCTTTCTCTCCTTCTCTACGACATATTTCAACTACCAGCTTAGCTCTTTATCTGCGTCACTATCCTTCACTTTCTACCCTTTCCTCACTTTCTCCTCGTTCCGTCACCTGCTCCCCCCCCCCCCCCCACCGTCGCTTTCGCTCTGCATGAGATTCAAGTCGCCCCCCATTTACAACATGACGACCCAAAAGGTTGTTGAGGGCGTGTTCGGTATGTAAGCTTCTGGCCCTTAGCTTTCGTCTTTCAATGTGCCCAGGCGCATTGATCAATCCTTCTCCATCTCTCCCGGCTCAGCTGCTAATCCCACCTACCCCCCCAACTCCTTAGGCATAAATAAGCCTCTTGGTATGAGCTCAGCCCAGGTCATTCGCGATGCTCAGCAACAGCTCAACCCTTCTAAGATGTTTGCGCCCTGGATCAAGCAAGAAAAAGAGAAACGAGCCGTCGAGTCGCATCTCCAACAGAAGCGCCGCCGACAGGTAAAACGTGAAATACAGGTCAAAATGGGCCATGGAGGAACTCTGGACCCTCTAGCTACCGGAGTGTTGATCTTGGGTGTAGGAAGCGGCACCAAATGTCTCCAGTCATTCCTCAAGTGCACCAAAACCTATGAAACCATTGTCCTCTTTGGCGCTAGCACCGACACCTATGACCGCTCGGGGCGTGTGTTAATGCGCAGGCCGTACGAGCACATCACCAAGGAAGCTGTGCTCAAGGCTATAGACGAATTCCGCGGCACCATCAAGCAGGTCCCTCCGCTGTATTCAGCCCTCAAGATGGAGGGCAAGCCCCTGTACGAGTATGCACGCGAGGGCAAGCCTATCCCCCGTGAAATTCCTACACGTGAAGTCGAGGTGAAGGAGCTGGAGCTGTTAGAATACTACGAGCCTGGCACCCATAAGTTTCGCTGGCCGCATGAACAGGCCGATGCTGCCGAGACCAGGCTTGCGCAGCAGGTCTGGAAGCTTGAGGGGGAGGATATCGATATCGGCTCGGCCGCAGCGACCCAGGAATCTGAAGCCTCTTCTGAAGAAGAGATCCGCGAGTCCGAGGCTCTTGCTGCCCATGAAGCCACCAAGCGTCGCTTTGAGGAGTCTGTTGACGAATTAGTCCGCGACTGCCCCAGTCGCAAGAAGCGTCGCCTCGAAAAGAGCAGCGGTAGATCGCAGGTGCCCATGATGAGCGGTGCGCTCAACGACCATCCCGAAACCGCAGAGAAGGCGTCAGAGTGCAGGAAGGACAAGAAGGACAGGAAGAACACTTCTAGCAACCAAAACAGCGACCCGAGTCGCGGTCACAACCTGGTCCCGGAGGTCGACGAGTCACTGCCACCGCCCTGGGAGGGCAAGGGCCCTGCAGCTGCACGCATCCGCTTAACCGTGACTTCAGGCTTTTATGTGCGCAGCTTCTGCCACGATCTGGGCATAAAGCTTGGATCAGTAGCTCTCATGTCAGAGCTCTGCCGATCACGCCAGGGCGATTTCAAGCTCAACACGCCGTCGGTTCTGGAGTATTCAGACCTGATGAAAGGCGAGGAGGTATGGGCTCCCAAGATTGAGGCCATGCTAAGGCAGTGGGAGGAAAAGCACTCGCCGAGCCCCAAGATGGCCCCAGGTAAAACTGAGCATGTGGAGACCGATCAAAAGTCGGAGCCGACCAAGGTAGTGGCCCCAATAAAACCCGAGACTGCCACCGGCGTATCTGAGAGAACGATACAGGACGATGAGAAATCATGGAATGGCATTGAAGACTAAAAATGGGGGGTGTAGAAAGTATAGGTATAAAGAGGTACGAAAGATACAAGTACAGGCTGGTTCGGTAGGAGGCTTCACTTGCATGGTGCATTTTTGGCTGGGCTCAAAACGAAACAAGTAGGCCAGTTCTTCGCAGTGATGGCGTATATTAGGAGTTATAGTTCTGACTCTCACACCACACTGCTAGCAAAGCATTTTTGTTTCACTTTGGTTGCTGATATGAAGATGTTTTCTTATGTTGTTGTCCAGCCAACCCCTTAAAACATGGCTCCAAATGTGGCAAGGCAAATAAGCGCCTTGGTTAAGATGAATTCGCGTGTGCATATGAAGAGATAACTCACAGACGAAAATGGCCATCCATTTGCTAGCTTCTTTCTAGTCATAAAAACCATAACTGCTTCTTCTTCCATCAGCTCGGCATTGCATGTGCGCTCCTCGGAATCAATGGCATCAGAGCACGGCAGGTTCCTCTATCTCTTCATCTATAACCGAGACGCCTTTGTCACTTCCGGGCCTGAAGAGCCCTGGAGAATCGAGGACAGGTTAGTCACCCCGAGAAGCACAATCTCCCGGTCTGCCCCATTCCTGTTAACCAAGTCTCCACGCTGCTTAGATATTACTGGTCCCTGGTCACCGGGCCCAGCCCACGCGACCTGACCAGGCTGGGCCGTCGCTGGATCGTCAAGAAAAGCAGTGCCCTCGAAGTCACACATGGAGCAGCCGTCTAGGATCGCGTGCACGAGGTGACCAAAATGGATGCACGCAACAGCCGCGCACAGATGCGCTTTGTGATTGGCGAAATTGCTGATCTAGAGGCCCTCGAGGCCATCTGGGACACGACGTCAACCGCCAACATCGGCAAGACGGGCCATGCCATTGCCGACTGGGTGGGAGCAGCGTGGGAGCGAGTGACCGGCAACTATATTATTTTCCGCGAGGTTCTCAGCTGCTCGTGGGACTTGCTTATGCTGACTTCTTTGATGATCTTGGAGGAGAGGCGAGCCGGAGGCTTCTTCGACTGCGAGGACAAGTGGAAGAAGGAGAACGACATAATCTTAACGTGGGACTATTTGCGGGGCGAATGGACGGAGAGCTTATTGGGAGGGAAAGAGCGGGTGGTGTAGCAGAGAGTCAGCTTGTGGTAACTTCCGGAGCGGCTTACACATGCTAGTGGAGAACAGCCTTATGTGTGATATCATATCTCAGTTAGACCCTAAGACCGAGACTGACTTGTATAAACCAAACCTTAATGATCCTCTGACACTCATAATTTCACGTTACACGAGTTAGCATTTGCTTGGCTAATACATGACTACATAGCATAAAGGTTTCCATCCAGATAGAAGCAACCAGTGCAGAACAATAAACAAATAGGGTTACAATTGTCAGCAAATAAATTCAAATTTCGGCTAAAATGTGGCCGACCCCCTCCCAGCCTTCCCCCTTTTTTGCCCAGCCCTTTCGAGGTGTTTCTCCAGGCCCCCCGTGGGTCTTTCTGCCGCCCCACACCAGCTCACCGCCCCAATTCAGACTCTATAAAAGACCGACGATGCCGCCCGTCTTTTGGTAATTTTTCTTTCCTTTCTTCTTCAGCTCTCTTTGCCTTTTGGCTAAGATCAAGTGTAGTATCTGTTCTTTTCAGTTTAATATCTGAAATGGTTCTCTGGAACCTATTCGTTATTATACTTATTTTTGACTCTTGGACTCTGGCCGCTGTGCTTGCACATGTCATAGACCACAGTGTCCCTGGTATTTCACTGCCTCCAGGAGACGCGAACCTTTCTCTTTTTCATTGCTGCACAGGCTAGTCTTGGGCTTCGAGGAAAATTTTGATCATGGCGATGTCGATCAGATACTTGGAAGTGAGAATTATGGGTATGTGCTGTAATCACAGGGTTTCATCGGAAGGAGCTCAGGGACGGGCGGCTGTGTATCTACAGTTGTCTGCGTGTACATGCGTAAGCATGCTACGTAGCATAACAAGTGGCTGCTACTGCAGCCTGGTCCATGATTGAAACACACGAGGAGGCCCTTTTTCTCCAGGGTTGAATGGGGGCGTGCTCTCGAATATGAAACAAGCTTGTGCTTGCCCCGCTGTCTATAAACCATGGGATGATCACAATAGAAATAAGGATTCAAGTCAAGGAACTTTGCTATTAAAAGTAAATAGATATCATGCGTTGTCTATAGTAATTTCGTGGTAAGTGTGATGTGATGGGAAGCATTAGCGAAGGACAAGCGGTAAACTAGTAGTACAGTAGTGACAAAGGAAAATCTAAAGAAGGGGGGTATCAAATCAAACATAAGAGCAAACACATGGGCTATAACGGCAGCAGCCCACTGAAACCAGCCCATTCGGTACCATAACGCCGCCTAAAATGCAAATGAACAGCACTAATGCAAACAACAACAATAACAACCACCTGATGCAAGGCTGTCGCCTCTAGGCTGCAGCCAGCGCTGGGGGAGGAGCGGCTTCCTCGGTATCAAGCAGTATCTTGACACGCTGGATCTGGTCCATGGCGCCCTCAAGCCTCTGTAGACGTGCTTTCTTATCGGCATCACGGCGCTCAAGTACCGCCACTCTCTGTTCGAGCTTTGCACGAGCCCTGCGTTCCGATGCCACCATTTCATTGGCCTGCTCAAAGAGCACAACAGAAAGCTCCTCGACCTCTTTGCTAGTTGCAACGAGCCGACCCTCCGCCTTAACCCGCAAGTTCTGTTCTCGGTTGAGCGCCGCCATCAGGTCATTGACGCCCGTGGAAGATGGAGGCGGGCTAGGAGGCGACTGGCTCGAGGAAGTCGACGAGAAAGGGTTAGCAGCAACACGGATGTTGGGAGTGCTTTTTCGAGAGAGAAGAGAGGCAAAGCGGGAGGCACTAAAGCCCCACGAAGCAGAAGACGAAGTCGTAGGGCGGGACTGGCTGGGGGTTGAAGGAGGCTCGGCAACATAGCGAGGTGCAGATGCAGAGGGCGGTGGCGTCAGCAAGTAGTCGTTAGAGCCTTGCTTCTGGTGCGTGTAGTTGAGAGTCGAGGCCGATGACGAGGTAGAAGTTGACAGTTTTTGCTGGTGGAAATATGGCGATTGCGGCGGTGAGTCGGGTAGACTCCCGCTGTTGATCGACGTGCGATCAAGCTGATTCTGCAGATTGCGCACACGATTCTCCAGTTCGGCAATGCGGCGTTGAGCTTCTATGAGGGCTACCTGGGCCTCCGAAGCGGCTGAGATGTCAATGTGATGTTCAAGTTTTGCACCACAGCTTGGACAGCAGGTAGCGGATGCTGGCAGAGGCAGGGGAAGAAGCACCGGGGGCGCAGCGAGGGTAGGAGAGGCGGCCATATTTGCAGGTTTTTTTTTTTTTGGGTTGTTAGTTGGTTGATTGGCCTGCGTAGTCCGGTAGAAGAATATCAACGAGAAACCAAGAGTGAGAAAGGAATAAAAGGAAATCTCGGAAGAGCCCAAAGGAATCAGTAAACGTAAAAGCGCGGTCAGTCGCGATATTACCAAGCTTATTGAGCAGACTGGCTGATTGATTGATTTGGCGGTTAGTGGGGCCCGTGATACAGAGCACAGAGCAACTACCAATAACTGAGGATAAGAACGTGCAAAAGAGGGAAAAGGAGGGAAAAGAGGAAAAGGCACGAACTGCGGACAAAGGCGAGAAGAGAGAATTAAAATAAAATAAAATAAAAGAACTGAGCGAAATTGAAGCAAACGAAAAGAAAAAAAAAAAAGCCCCAACAGATAGACAAACAGTCCACAGAGAACAAATGGAAGTTCTCGATCGTTCCTGCTTTTGATTTCTTTGTCTTTCTTTCTGGCCAGGGAATTATGGGTCGAAGAAGAAGGAAAAATATGGGGGAAAGAGCAAGGAGAGAGAGGCACAGAAAGGAAAAAACGTGAAAGAAAAGAGGAAAGAGCGGGTGAGGAAGCAACAAGGACCAGAACAAGTAGCCAACGTCAAACATGGCAGTTACTTATGTATTCTGACCGTCCCTTCCAGTTTCCACTTCTTTCTCTTCCATCGACTTCTTTGGCCTGGGGGAAGGGGGGGGGCGTGGTTGTTTCTAACTACAGGAACCTGGATTGCACTTGCATTTGCCGGTTAACATGATACACAGACACCAACACGCGTGCTCAGATTTGCATTGCGAAAGACCAAAGGCCCCAAGAGACACTACAAAAGAAGACTCTGCAAGGCCGCAAGGACAAAGAACGGCGTGACCAGAAACAAATTGTCTATATGTAGTAACTGGTGTTTTATGTTGCATGCAAGCTAGGCTCAAAGGCTTCTTGCATGGGAAGCCAATGTACTTGTGCGAAATTTTCTATTTTTATCGTGCCGGCCTAGCCTGCATACAGATTACTTCGGGGCTTAAGGAAGCAGAGAAGGCCATGGCCAACCCAGCTTGACACGAACACACCACGAAAAAAGTGAAGAACGAGAGGAAAACAGAACACAGAACAAGAGAACAAGAGAACCAGCGAAGAATATAATAAATTAAGTGCGCCGGGCTGAAGGTGGTGGCTTCCCTCTTGGCTCTTTCCCCTTCTTTCACCACGTCCCGTCCCTTTCTCCCAAGCACCCCGCCTGCCTCCCTGTGTAGCCAATCAACTGATGTCATTCTTTTCTTCGTGTGCGTCCCCCC
>MKGM01000128.1:0-41542 GCA_002018265.1 Ceratocystis harringtonii | reverse complement strand
CCCCCTTCAAGTGAGTGACCTCATCGTCATATTGATCACTCTTCTTATTTCCGTACTGCAATGCAAATTATATCCTGTTTAGCTTAGCGCTCCAACCCACAAACAATCTCGCTCTGTGTGTACATTGATTGACTTTTGCTATACTCAAGCTGCTGCCCGAAATTAGCGTCTGCTTTATTGCTTGTGATCTGCGGCGCTTTAGCTTCTTTCTTGGTAAACAAATCGCAATAAGCTTTCGTCGTTTTGCCTGCTAGTAGATCGTTGTCGTACGCCTGTTGGCTAACCCTAACACTCGTTGAAGTTACCTTGGTGAAGGAGGAGTCTACTGGCGCTGTCCCCAAATAGAGCCTTGGTCGATGATGAAGGCCCAAAACGTGCGTTCGCGCTGGCAGAAGTCAAACCCCCCTGTCATACTAGCAGCCTCCTATAATTGGCGATGTGGATAACGTAAGAAATGTATCGGTCTATTGGCGTGTGCTCTATGCTAGAACCCACTATGGAACCTTCAGCTCCATCTGTGCTAATGGATAGAGGGAACATGGGAGAAAAAGAGACAAGGGATGCGTTGGATTCGATACGATCTTATCAAGTCCTTTTTTTGAATACTTCTATAAACGCGAACATTTGCAACATCGAAAACTTGAAGGCGATGCCCGCCAAGCTCCATAAGCCCCATTTCGTCCCTTGGGCACAATGTATGGAACATAGGCCTGCACGCTTGTAAGCCTGGTAAGCCTTGAGATCCGTTTCATTGCCTTGGCCGGCAAGGCCTGGTCCTCCCTTCCCACTTAAAATTTCAGGCTGCAAATGAATAGTGCATAGAGGCACTAATCTCACGAGCTAGAGGCCCTCCCTAGTTGTGTCAGCTATTTTCGAAGGCCCTATGTCTTGTGTGTCTGTTTACATTTGTGTGTATGTGTGCCAATATTTTGTCTTGCAGTGTATTGGTGTGTACAACAAGGCCAAAGTCGATGGCGGAAACAGCGAGGGTATTGTATTGTCTTCTCCCTTTACACAATGCAATCAATAACCTAAATATGGACAGCCATGTGCTTAATTGCACTGAAGCACAGTGGGCTGCAGCGTCTGGGACGCAACGCTATGCTCCCAGGAAAAAAAGGAAGCATTAGCCATCGTTGGCTACGAAAGCGTTGTGTGCCCCTGTCTATCATGGGCTCGTCGCCGCGAGAATTCAGAACGGCTTCGCCACCTTGCGCGGTTCACTGATGCCAGTTTCGGGGTCGCGGTACTCTTTCCAGCTGATAGGAACCATATCATTGCCTGCGTCGCTGGTAGCCATGATGACTCCGAGTTCGTTCGAGGCTGTCGAAAGGTAGTAGTTTGCCTGGTCTCCAAGAGAAATCTGTTGTTGCGTTAGCCACACCCGCCCCGTCTACGGTCCATAGGAAAACGGCGGCCCACCCCGCACTTCAACTAGACGGAATAGCCTGATTCACATAACTCACCACTTGCGCGCGCACTACGTCGCCTGGCTTGAACGATTCATGGATTTTGACTTTGTCCTTCTCCGTGGCCCGCACATCGTGCGAGCGGATTACACCCTGCCATTCAGTCTGTAGCACTGAGGCCTGTACTTGCTGGATCGATACGATGGCCTGTTTGGGCATCAGTCGGGTGACTCGGCACAGCACAGTGTTACCCACCTCGGGGAGCAGATCCTGCCGCCGCTGGTGACGGAACACTGAAATGGTTGGGTACTCGTGCGGTTGCGCTAGTACGCTGAGCTTGGTGAGCCGCTTCACCAGGCCCTGTGATTTTGACGGTTGTTGAACTGAGACACGGCCGAGGACAGAGGCTACGATATTTCCATTGTGTACGTATGTGCCAGAGCCGGGGTTGTAGTGTGATACAGGGCCAAGCTGGGTGCCTGGAATGGCGGTTTCGGGAACGGCTGACATGGTGGGAAGAAGCCGGGCGGGCGGTCTTGAAGGGGAAAGGAGATGTATTGCTTGGTTGTATTGGTATCAAGGCTTGGGGGGAGAGGGGGGGTGGGGGGTGGTGTTGGAAACGAAACAAGCCATGTGAAGCAAAGTTGGGGTGCAGCTTATCTGCCAAACAAACCATCAGCTTTTTTTTTTTCTTCGTTATCGCGGCTAAAATCTTATCTAATCACTGCGGCTCACGCGCCTAAAGCCCAACCTTCGTCTAATTATCATCTTGACCAGTGTACCAGACGCGACGAATTGGGGCGGTGAGGCACGGCAGAATCGATCCTTGGGAGCCGGCCAGTCGTACTCGCTTTTGTTAGCAGTGCGCTGGGGGTTCACGGATTGGCTAATCATGTGCCATTGTGTTAGCCTGTCCTCTTGGGCTTCTTCCTCCTGCATCCACACACATATGATTTCTGCCATGGTGTGGTTGTCCTAATCCTGTCTGGTCTTTCTGTTGTTCGTGTTCTTGCTCTTGTTCTTGTTCCTTCTCTTGCTCTTGCTTGCTCTTGCTCCTGCTTGCTCTTGCTCCTGCTCCTGCTCCTGCCCCTACTCTTACTCTCGTCTCTTCACTTGCTTGATTTCTCCCTGATTCGTCTGACTATGGCTTCCAAGAAGTCATCTGCCTCAAAGGCTTCTTCTGCCTCAAAGGGCCTCGGAATCGGCGGCCTGCTTGCCATGCTGGCCATTGTTATGGGGTTCCTGTCGCCGCTGTACTACTTGCTGGACGCCAACCTGGAGAAATTCTACGTCTTCTCACCGGATAATCTACACGCGGTGGCCAAGGCTGGTATTGAGAAGCATGGAAACAACACTCGTGCAATTGTCGACCACATTGTGGCAGAGCTGCGTGCTGATGAAAAGGTTGCCCCTTATGTCAGCCAGAGCGAGGATTGGTTCTTTAACAATGCTGGCGGCGCCATGGGCGGAATGTACGTCATCCATGCCAGTAAGTAGAAGAAGCGAATCTTGCAGTGCGCCAGCCAACCAGGAATATGCTAACCAACGGGGGGTTTCCTTCCTTTCATTGCTTTTGTAGGCATCACTGAGTACCTGATCATCTTCGGCACCACGATCGGCACCGAGGGCCACACGGGCCGCCATACCGCTGACGACTACTTCCATATCCTCACGGGCACGCAGGAAGCCTATGCCGCTGGCGACTTTGTCCCTGAGGTGTATGAGGCTGGTAGCGTGCATCACCTGCGCCGTGGCACTGTCAAGCAGTACAAGATGCCAGAAAGTTGCTTCGCACTGGAGTATGCGCGCGGTTGGATCCCGCCTATGCTTTTCTTTGGCTTTGCTGATGGCCTCTCGTCGACGCTGGACTTTCCTACTCTGTGGGCTACGTCGCGGGTTACCGGTCGCGAGATGATCGGCAACCTGATGCAGCTCAAGTTCTAAGTGCAGCGTGCGTCCCGGCCACGACCATTGTCAATGGCTTGTCTGTGGACGCGTGGATATTTAATGAAATCTGGGATCGCAAATAAATCAGACATAGTGGGCCTAGAGGAAGGCGGGTCTAGGCTCCCAGAAACTGAAACGCTGGCCTTGGGATATAGGTGGTGACATGTCCATAACATAATAATAACATATAATCTGGCTTTAGACGGCATCTGCTCGTGTGCCGTGCTACCTATGCGCACTTATCTTCACCTTCCTCTTTGCGACTAGCGGATGATGGCATCGAATAAACGCCGAAGAGAAGAATGAGGGAAATGAAGGGTCCGGTGAAGGTGGGGTCGTGCTTGGATTTGATGTCGTGTTGTTTTCTACGCTGCACGAAATCGCGGGATTTTGCTGGTGTTTTGGCCGGGTGTTAATTTTCGGTGTCTGGGGTGCCAGTTAGACCACATCCGGGTGCTAGTTCTGCTGGAGGCTAGGGCACTTTTGCCATTATTCCGACGGTCTCCGGCAGAGCACGACACCACTAACCAAGAACGTCAATTTCGCACTACTTCTTCGTTGGCGCCCATGATCTTTTCTGTCTCCTCCTGATATTTGTCCTTAACGCTAGAGATAACGTGGTGCTACAGGCACAAATACAGCTACGAAGACGCGCGTGACATCACATATCTGACCCAAACCAGCCCCAAGGCACCTGGCGATAAGAAACCTACCCAGAATCTGGCCAATGGTGTGATTGTGTGGCTGTTTTGGGTGGTGGCCTTCCTAAAAAAGGTGCGAGATACGCTCAATGGTACATCCAGGCAAGGTGGTAGTCGTTGGATGGTAGATCAACCATGACCCTTTGTACGGAGCACCACAGGCCGTGGAACTTTTGACAAGCTAAAGAGTAGCAGATTGGGGCGGGGGCAAGTCTAGTTGTTGTGTGAGTGGGGATGTGTGTGCATGGCTTTGGTTCTGGACGTTTTGTCTGGTCTATCTGATCTGCTGTTCACTTGGTGAACATGGTCTCCTTTTGCACTAATCAAATTTTCTCGCTCTAGTAATATGTACCAGGCGAAGGAGCTGGAATAAGCAGATAGAACAAGAAAAGGGACAAAAGGGATGGGCAACAAAAAAGCCAAAATCCTGGCACAAGTTCCACAGATACCAAGAAGCCTGTCAGATCCAACGTTACAGAAACAACAAAGGAACTTACAAAGTATATCTTATCTGGCTCTCTGGCTTTGCTTTTTTGGGTAATGCCGAGGTGGTGCGTAGGGATTGTTTGCGAGCTTCCACAAGCAACAGAGAAAACTAACTAAGATTATAGCCGGCCAAGCTAGTCTTCTCTAGGCATGCTCTTCCTAGTCTGGTCTTCCTTGGGAGGCTATTGAGTTAACTGTCTGCTAGATCTAAGGAGCGTCTTGTTTTTTTTCGCCTGCATCAAAGGCATGATCCTCACCTGAAAAATACTTTTGACTGTCTCTATCGGGAGACATGGCCACAGAGAGGGGGGCGGAGGCACGACTAAAGTAGTGTGAGGACAAAAGATGAGATAGCCCATCCGGATATCAATTAGCCGGGTATAATTTCTGCTGTGTGCCCCCCTCTCGCTTTCTTTGCTTCTTTTCTTCCTCCACTTCGAGTCTTAGCAGAGTAAGACGAAGATAAAAAAGCAAAGGCTGAAACGGACGTTTTCTGTCCTCCATCCCCCCTCCCCCCCCCTCCTGTACTTCGCACACTCTCTGCCCCCATATTCTTTTTGCTCGCCATGGCTACCAATGATGCTCCCGACCACACTATGGCTTTGACCAGCCTGAGTGCTGCCGAGAATGACGTGACTGCGACCTTGTCCAACGAAAAGAAAGACCTCCATGTGGTCTCTGTGAAGAGCCGTCTTTTCGAGGACTCGCCGACGGAGGTTGAGCTGGCCACTCTGCGCCGTGTATCTGATAAGGTTTCGCTCTCACTGTTCACCATTGCTATCGTCGAGGCTTGCGAGCGCTTCTCCTACTACGGAACCGTGATTGTCTGTAAGTGATGTTGTGCTTTGCCAAGAACCCATCAGCGCCAAGACTTTCTCCCGCTTACTGCCAAGCGTCTATGCGCTAACTTTTGCCTTGTGCCCTTCTGCTTCTAGTCACAAACTTCATCCAGCAGCCTCTCCCCCCAGGCTCCAACACGGGCGCTAGTGGCAAGCATGGCCAACCTGGCGCGCTTGGCATGTCCCAGCGCGCGTCTACCGGCATCACCACCTTCAATCAATTCTGGCAGTACACTATGCCGCTACTGGGCTCTTGGGTTGCCGACAAGTACTGGGGTCGTTACAAGACAATTTCCGTGGCTCTTGGTATCGACCTAATTGGCCATCTTATCCTGGTGAGTTTTACCCACCTACACACGTAATAGGCGGTTCTGCTGTTACACGGGCGCAAAACAGCATCGCTAACACCCGGACGTCTTAGATCGTCGCTGCCCTGCCCCCTGTTATTACTAAGCCCAACAGCTCGCTTGCCGCCATGATTGTTGCCATAATCACCATTGGCTTTGGCACTGGTGGCTTCAAGCCTAATATTTCGCCGCTGATCGTTGAGCAGCTGCCGAATCAGCACATGCGTGTTGAAACAACCAAGACGGGTGAGCGTGTGATTGTCGACCCTGCACTGACAATCGAGCACGTGTATAACTGGTTTTACCTATTTATCAACGTGGGTGCACTGCTGGGCCAGATTTCCATGTCGTTCGCTGAGAAGTATGTCGGCTTCTGGCTGGCTTTCTTGCTGCCTACTATTATGCTCTTGCTATGCCCGCTGGTGATGCTCTGGGGTCGCAAGCGGTACGTGCGACGCGAACCCGAGGGCTCCGTGCTGGGTCCCGCAGTCAAAACGTTTATGCTGGCGCAAAAGGGCCGCTGGTCGCTGAACCCCATGGCTACATGGCGCAACATGCATGATGGCACTTTCTGGGATAAGGTAAAGCCTAGTTCGTTTGCGCCCGGCACCAAGCCACAGTGGATGACGTTTGACGATGTCTGGGTTGATGAGCTGCGTCGTGGTTTCTCTGCCTGCTCCGTCTTCTGCTGGTATCCTATCTACTGGCTGACGTACAACCAGCTCAACAACAATCTGGTCTCGCAGGCGGCGACGCTGCAGCTTGGTGGTCTGCCCAACGAGATTGTCTCAAACCTGGACCCGCTGGCTCTCATCATTTTTATCCCCGTCTGCGACTTTTTCTTCTATCCTGCCCTGCGTCGCTGGAAGATCCGTTTCACGCCCATCCGCAAGATCTTTGCCGGTTTCATGGCTGGCTCGTTGGCCATGGTGTACTCGTGCGTGTTGCAGCTCTACATTTACCGCCAGAGCGACTGTGGCCGCTACCCGTCTACGTGTGACACCAAGCCCAATATCAGCGTGTGGGCTCAGTCTGGCGCATACATTTTGATCGCACTGTCTGAGATCTTTGCCTCTATCACCTCGCTTGAGTATGCCTACTCCAAGGCCCCTGCCAACATGCGTTCTATGGTACAAGCTGTGGCGCTGTTCATGAGCGCCATCTCGGCTGCCATTGGCCAGGCGTGGGTCTCGCTATCTGAGGACCCGCTGCTGGTGTGGAACTATGGCTCAGTTGGCATTGTCTCCTTCATTGCTGGTATTTTATTCTGGATTCAGTTCCGCCATCTGGACGATCAAGAAGATGAACTGAACCAGCTGGCTGAGGGCAACATGAAGGCTGACAATCCGGCTGAGCTTCCCGGAGAAAAGGCCAGCGCTTAAGGGGCGCTGGAAATTCCGCGGGAATTAATGTAATGAGAAAAAGTTAGCTCTGTATTTGATGATTGCTATATTTCAAGATACCATGAAATTATAATGATATTATTTTATAAATGCTTTTGAGTGGTGAGCGAGCGTAGTGAGGAATAAGTTGCCCTTGGCTAGTCTAAAGGAACGCGAGGGCGATGAGATGGAGAGGGGGTTTTCATCTATATTCTCATGACATGGAAATAGCCAACAAAATAGTTTGAAGATGGAAAATCGTTTCGTCGTTGAGCTGTAAGTATAATAAAGTAGAGAGAAATAAAGTACATGAATGTCGGTGTTGGAGATGATGAGGAGGGAGAAAAGATGGAGGGGAACTTTGGAGAGAAGCAAGATAAAGACGAAAAGAAGAATAGAAAACAGAAAACCTCGAAACCACCTTTTTTGCTTTTCGTTGCTTGCCGGTGACCGACCGGCGCCTTTGTTAAAATTCCCGCTTGGTTTAAATATAAGAAAGAAAAAAAAAGAAGGACTATGATGAGAAAGGAAATCAAATCAAACAATGAAAGTAACCAGAAATAAAACAACCGATAATAAAATAGAACCCAAATGCACGACTCCAGGATAGCAAGATGAATGAGACAAAGATACAAAGAAAGGGAGGGTTGAGGTTGGGTGAGGGAAATGAAGAAAGAGAAAGAGGCATACCGAGGCGGGAGAAACTCAAGATTCGTGAATATGAACACAGATTAGAAAAGAAAAACCCCTCCTTCTCATAGCCCAGCATCAAACATGTTCAAGCAAAGAATGCCACATTGGGCGAGGGGGGGGGGGGGGGGGGGCCTCATTCCACGGGGTATATTGGCTATGATGACATGACTACCCGTGGCCCGAGACCCCTTTCATCCCCGAGGCTTTCCCCGAGACATGGTCAGAACTGAAACTCATTCTTGGGGTGGCTTGTTACAGATACTGCGGTGCCTCGGTCTTCGCAGATAGGGCTTCAAGTATAATTACAGGTTCTTCAGCAGATGCGAGCCATAGTTACAGTCTAAGCAAGCCACTGCTCTTCATCCCGCTTGCGCGCCTTCATAACTAGGCCATCGTCATCGTCGTCTTCATCGGAGTACTCGTCATCCTCCTGCTCTTCATCCTCCGTTGACGAGGGTTGGATGGCTGCATCAATGCCTCCATTGCTGCCGCCATTTAAGGGAATAGTAGCGCGGTTGATGTTTAAGGCGCTGGTTGCTCTGGATAGGGACTCTTCTTCATCCATCCATCTCATGCCATTAGCCTGCTCCTCTAGAGGGAAAACTTCGCGTGCGTATTCCTCGAGGCCGCGAGGGCCCTCCCAAAGCTGCATTGATTGGTCGATGCAAGTCTTTTCGAGAACAGCGTCGCCAAAGTAAGGCGGCTGCTTGGTAGGGTCTTCTTTGCCTAGGCTGAACAGGCGGCCAAGGGCTTCCAGTTGCTCGCGGTATCCCGTAGGGATGGGAACCTCGACCTCGATAGGCCCTTGAATGTACTTGACGGGCCGGCCAACACCCTTGGAAAAAACCTGACAGGCCTCGATGGGGGTCAGGAGTTCGTAGGCTAAACCAATTCTCTTGCCGCCCCATTTCTTGGGGCCATCCTTGAAGACTTGGAGAATGGCAGGCCCGACATCGTGCTCAGCGTCTAACCAAGGAAGCTTGACATTGGGATGGAAGGGGGCTTGCCAGACAAAGGAGCCGTCGCGTTGCAAGTCCATGCAAAAGAGGGGGTACTTAAGCGAGGTGAAGTTATTGTTGTAGATGCCGGTGTAGACAAAGGTGGAGGGAATGCCAGATTCGACAATGTACTCTTCGACTCTTTGCTTGGCAGCCCAGAGAGGGAGGGACTCCCAGGCCTTGTTGTAGCTAGAGTGGTCGGGCATGGATGAATAAACGAGATACTGGACGCCGGCGCGCTTGGCAGCATCAACAATGGCCTTGCCAATATTCACTTCATCGCCGTAGAAGGTGGTGTTGATGAAGGCCAGTTCAACATCGCGGAATAGATCGTCAATGAGGTTGTGGTTGATGCCGACTCCGGAGATGGGGCCGTTTTGTGTGACATCACGATTCGCATCGGTGGTGGGTTTGGTGCGGGTGTATAGCTCGCCAACAATGCAATGGACATTTGGATTGGTGGAAACCTCGGTCGCAACGACACCCTCGAGATTGCGCAGCTGGGCTCTCACACAGTAGCCAACAGCAGTGCAATTGCGGATCAACGAGGCTGCCTGGCGGCCACTGGCATTGATGACAGCAATGGTTTTGTCGGGGGTAGACATTTGGCGTTTGAAGGGTCGAAAAGCGTGGGAGCTATTCCGGCTAACAAGAGGCGATGATTCCGAGTAAGAAGATCGAGAGTGTTTGTGGGTGCGGGGCTTGGAAACTGAAGGGACGTTTATGGGAGCGACGGTCGATACACGGATGGTTTCGCGAGAGGGTGCAGGCCGGATTGGTAGGCCAAATCCGGTGAGTTGGGCAGGCATATTGCGAGAGTATTAATGTCAAGACCCTTACTATTTTTTAAGGAAGCTTGCTGAGGTAAAGAAGAAGACTTGTGTGCTCTTTTTTTTTTTTTTCTTTTTTTTTTCTTCCCCTCTGCCTACAAGGTATGCTGTCAAGAGGAATGGCGGGGTGTTGACTGTATGTACGTGTGTGTGCCGGTGCGTAGGTGCGTGCGTATAAAAGAGGCGCGAATGTAGAAGAAAAAAACAGAAAAAGAGAAAAGATGGAATAGAAAAGGCCCCAGGGCAAGCGAATACTTGGCTGGGCTTGATATATCTTGGCCCGGCTAGATGCGGAAAGAAGAGAAAATGAAGGGTGGCCGAGACGGAGGGAGTGGAAGAAAGAGAGTGTAGAGATGTGTGTAGGCGAGGGGTCTCAGGTGGACTGCAAGCCGTATTCTCTAGTAATGAAAACGCCCCAGGGCAAAGCAAACAGGTCTAGACGAAGAAATCCCAAGTCAGGACAAAGCAATAAGAAAAATTCGAGGCTCCTAGTTTGGACGGTGGGGTTGAAAGTGGCACCAAGCAAGGCCCCCAAGGTCTTACCAATGAAGGGCTATTTAGCTTGTAATGTGATCCTTGAAAGTTGACAGGACAAAAGGCGTTCTGGCCTGGCTGATGAGTGGGGATAAGGAGAAATGAAAAGAAAAAGGAAAAAAAAAGTAGATACTGCTGGAAAAGTCGAATATCGCGGGAAGGGGAGGAGCAGAGCCCCTGGTTTAAGCAGTGGCGTTGCTGTTACTGTTGTTGCGTCAGGAAAGAAAAAAGGTTCATAGATAGCGACGAGATGAGACAGGTGAAAATGAGAAGAGACAACGGTATATTTGGATTGGAGCTGGATTGGAGCTGCTGGGCTGGGCTGAGGTGGGCTGGGCTGAGCTGAGCTGACAATAACGGAGTGCAGATTGATATGGATATCAGGAACTGGCCGCAGCAAGCGGACGAAGGCGAAGAGAGTGAGAAGCGCCAAGTTTAGTCAAGTTGAGCCAAGATATTAGAAAAGGACAGAACGAGAAGAAGACGAAGAAGAAGGCGATCAATGAGAATAAAGCAAAAAAGAAAGATGACAGCGTTTCTAGAGGCGGGGAAAAAGAGAAGGCGTCGCTTTTGTGCTTTATTTGGACGTAGAAACAAGATTGTGGGTGTGTAAGTGGTCACAGAAGCAGCAACAGTAGCGAAAAGCAACTCGTTGAGGAGTCTGATGTCACTTGAGAGATTGTTGTGCGGATGAAAGAGAGAGAAAAAGATGGAAGAAAGAAGAAGGAAGAGCAGGATGTTTTGTGTGCCTTGCTACGTAGTCATATCGAGATAGCAAAAGGGACAGGATAGTGGAAAATAAGAGAAGGAGCGCAGAGTGAAAGAGCAGGTCTCATTTTTAGTAGTTACCTTTCTCTCTCTGTTCTGTCACAAGATAAGAAAAAATAAGAGCCAAACAAACGGACAGGGAAGGAAGAGACCATTCAAGCATGTAGCACACACAGAGAACAGCATGCAAAGACAAAAACAGAAGCCGTAACTGCCAATGACTGGATAATTAGTTACATTGCTACAGGAAACCAAGGAAGGGCAGGCTGGTCAGTCAAAAGACAAGATGCATTGCGGTGGTACGTTATGTTATCTCTATCTGCCTGAGCCTGCGCAGGCTACCTTTGCAGATGAAAAGCCTGTTTGCTCTTTTTGATATCAGTTTTCAGAAAAGGGCAGTGCTAAATTTTGTTGTTGCTAAGCCTGTGCTAGCTCGCAACTTACGTTGAGCACATGAACAAAAAGGAGAAAAAGGCGGAGAGAACTGATAACAGGTCGCCCGCGAAAAAAAGCAGAAAACGGAAAAAGCGGGGAAAAAATAGAAAATAGAAAATAAAATAAAAATAAAAATAAAAATAAAAACGGAAAAAAACGAAGGAAAAATAGTAGCGTTGTCTAAGCCGTCATTGGGCTCATCTGATGACCTTGAATGCTACGTCTGACCTACCAAGCAACAGGCAAGACAAGGAAGACGATATAGGGCAGTTGCTGTATTTGCAACTTAAAATTAATTACTTGCCTACGTACCTACCATCAGCCTGCATTTTTATTTATTTATTTATAATACAGCCACTGCGAGAAGAAGAACAAAAATAAGACATGCTGGTGAAAAAAAAATGAAAATGAAAAAAGTGAAGAAAAAGAAAAGGGCATGGAAGAAATTACTACATGCTCATTCTTTGACAAATAATTGGCACTAGACAAAAAAAAAAGATGCGTAAAAAACACGGTAAACGTAGCAGGAACCAGGAAGTAGAAAGGCGAAAGGAAGGGACGAAAAAGAAAAGAAATTATAGAAATTGGCAGCCCGCTTAATTGGTTGGTTTTATAGCCATGTCCGGTAGAGTTATGTAAGCAGGAATCAACCAAAACCTGCGCCTAGCGAAAAAGGCGGCTGCTTCGCATCATTTACCTCAATATGTCGTTCACCAGCATTTTCACGAGCTTGTCTGTCCTGCAGGAAAAAAAGGATAAAAAGAGAGCCCGCACGCACCGTGTTGTAGGCTGGGCTTTGGTTAAGGTTGATACGGCCAAGAGCCGGCCGACCAGCTTTGAGAAAAGCAATGGACAGAGCAGAAATAGGAGCAGAATATTAGAGCACAGAGGAGCCAGAAAAAAAAAAGCCCGGTTCTTCTTATCAATCGCCCGTCCCGGCTATGAAAATTTGTGTATTGCTAAAATACGGGGCGTTTCTCCTGGTGACCCTTGCTCTTGAATGCCAGAGCCCCATTCCTTTTCTTAGTCGTTGCCTTGGTCGTGAATCTACTTTGATCTTGCTATGATGTGATGAAAGCCAAGTGCTTCCCCTCCTTACGCCATGCGGTGCCATAAATATGTTTTCCTCTGCCCGGCGTCAATGCGTGCTGTTCGTCGGCTCCTTGCTGCCTCTCACACAAGTGAAGCCAAGAGATAAGAAAACCCTGAAGGCAAAAAGAACAAAACAGATACAGTATACAGTAAACAGTAAACAGGACACGCCCCCCCCCCCCCAAAGAAGAATAAAAAACCCCCCAGCAACATTGGTCTCAACGACGAATGCGCTCGTATTATGAAGATACATCAGTGTGCATGTAAAATACGCAGCATGTGTGGTACATGAACCTGCACAGCACGGTCTAGGAAACTTGGGGTAACGCCCTCCCTAGTCAGGCCAGAGATAACCCCCTCTGGCTCTTTGTCCTTGCAGCGAAGCAAGTACCTTTCCGCTGTCAGGATAGCGGCCGGGTACTTTGCGGTGATTTCGAGAAGAGGTACATCAGTGAAATGGCCAAAAATGGAATCTTGAGATAGTAAACCCTAGTAAGCCCTATACTTACAAGCGATAAGGATTAGCACACCCAAGATAAGAAGAGCCTAGTGTCTCGCTGCACACCCAGTGTGCTACTGCAGATATGTGCCAGACAAACCTTTTGGGTGTTTATCTCTGGTTGTTTTAGAGTTTAAGGGAGAGGCAAGACGAACAAAGAATCTCTCGGTTTCTCCACCATGTCCCGACTAGGTTGCTTGGATTTGTTATCTCGTTCGGGTTTGGACTCCAGCCAATCACAGCCGGCAGTGTCCAGGTGTGCTACAAATCTGGCCTGTTGGGCGAGATAGTGCCATGCTGCCACGGTCACCGACTAAAATTTAGCTTCGACTTGTGGTTGCTTTATTTTTGGCAGGCCTTTGTCTGTCCGGGGTAGAGAAAAAAAGTCAGATTTGGAAGGGGGAAAGGGGGAAAGGGGGAAGAAGGGGCTGCTGCTAGAAAGACAGCCGCCTGCAAAGGCGGTGGGTATGTGGCTAGTTATGAGGCCATATGTTGCAGATGAGCTGACAAAAAGTCGCTATGTGCAATGCAATGTAATGTGTCGTTTGTGTCCGAGTTCCCTATCAGACCACGAAAGAGAGAAGATAGGCCAAGCCGGTCAGGACGAGCAGTAGCGTAGGCAGTGTGCATGGACAATGTGAGTGCCCTGTCCTATCTATCTGGTCGTATATCTGTCTGTTTGTCCGTCCCATCCGTGTCGGTCTGTTTGATATTGATGGCGCAAAGACACTTTCATTTCTGCCCTGTCTCAATAATTCGTTGTGCAAGCACATGCAGACATTGGAGAAAAAGCAGTGGCTAAGATGGATATGGATGGATTTTCATGATTCCATTTTGTTTTCTCCCGGCTTGCTTGGGATGCGTATCTGCTTTCTTTATGGTTGGTTGACATTGCTAGTAGGTGGTAGTAGTAGTTTGGGGACTTGGCTGCGGACGAAGGCCAATAGCATGCTTCGTCCTGTTTATTTTTCCTCTTTCTTTTCTGTTTTCACTCTATTTTGCCTGTGAAACCTTAGGGGAGGGGGGGGGCAGTAGAGTCTGCAAAGGTACGCCTTGGTGGTGTTCTCGTTGATGCATTCGCTTGCCGTTACCTAGATATCAAACAGTACATAGTGGGTTGATACAACGCTACCATGTATCTAGCATCCGCGTAGGAACTGGTATCAGCCGCGTTCTCGCTTTTCTCCTTGCATCAGCTGACTGGCTTGAGTTTTTACTCAGTATGCTTCAGTAGTGTAGTTTCTGGCTCAACCGGGCTGCTTTTTATGCCGGTCCTTTTGCATGCGCCTGGGGTCAAATGACGATAAAGCCCAGAACCCAGAACCCAGAACCCAGAAAAGCCAGACTCAGAACGTAGCATTCGGGAATTTCTTTTGTCTGCAATGGGGCCTTTTAGGCTGGCTGGGCCATCTTCCACTCTCGTTACCTAGCTGGAAGCAGAAGATATTACATAGAATATAGAATAACAAGGCCTGACTGAGGATGTTAGCAGGAAGAGAAGGGAGGGGAGCAGAGAGACCCTTACTTGATAGCTAGCCTCTTCTCCTTTCCCTCCTTTTATTCAATGGCTTACTATAAGAAGGATTTCCCCACACATGGAGACAGAAAAATCTTGAGAGCGATCAACGGAGTCTCTTCTTTCGTCTGCCTTCTCTCCTCCTCGGCGCATATGGCCGAGCCTCAATTCTCCTGCGTTCCTTGCCTAATAACGGTGCATGGATAAGCTGAGCAGCAAATATTTTTGCGGGGGGATGGGGGGGAGGGGAGAGCAAGAGGGGATTTTTTAAAATTGTGTTTGACTGCCAAGAAAGAAAAGAAAAGGTTTTTTTTCCTTGTGTATAATATTACGTACAAACACATAACCCTGATATATTGTGATACTGCAAATAACCCTACAACGGTTTCTTGGAGCCACCGCTTTTATCTTTAGTTGTCTTGGTAGTAATAACACCTGAGATCACGTCATGGAGAGAGGCAATTTTCATATCTCTCACTTGATGTGTTTCTGTTCTGTTTCATTTTCTATCTTTTATTTTCATCTTCTTCATGTGAGAATTTTGACAACAGTCAATAGGCTGAACATTCCTATGGTCTCTTGCGGCCGCCGGCATTGCTCTTTTAAGCACCCTAGAAGGTCTACGGTAGTTCATCTAGGAGGACGGGATGGGGGGAGCGGGGAGGTTGTGGTTTTAAGAAACCTTGGTCTTGCTGTAGTGCTGTTGCAGTGATGCTGCAGCGTTGCGGCGGTTCCGTCGTAGACCAGGCCAGTCACATGATATTGTCTATATGAAGGTGAATAGATGTACATACGTAGAAAAAAAAAGAAACCCATCAAAACGCCTGCGGTATTGGCTTGTCTCTCTGGTGCTTTAGACAACCCAAATCGAAATAGCACCCAAGCTAGCAAACAAACAAAGAAAGAAGTAGAAGCAGAAAACAACGCCGCCACATAGATGACGCGAGTGAGCAATCAACTCTCCATGAAAAGGAACGGGACGAACAACTTCACATATGGTTGTTGACCCAAAAAAGAAACACCGATTCTCCATCCCCCATTACCGACTCCTGAAAAGTCCTGCGATTTTACGAGTCTGGAGCACCCGGAAGTCTTTCGATGAACATCTTGCCCCGGCCAACCTTGAGCAGAGGCACACCGGGAATCTTGCGGATGCGGCGTTGTAGATCTTTATCATTGGTAGCCACAATGTATACACGTGCTGCCTGCACTGCTTGTACAATGCAATCATCGGCGTACTAGAAAGCGAAAACAAAAACAAGCGTTAGCAAAATGATGGAGAGAGAGAGAGAGAGAGAGAGAGAGAGAGATAAAGACCAAGGCCATAATCCGGGCTTATAAGTAGACAACATGGATCAAGCCCAAGTTGCAAGAGGGAAAAGAAATGTGCAAAAACCTACGGTTCCTTTGTGCTGGCACCGGTATCGCTCCCAGCGCTCGTCACGCGCTACCTTAAGTGCTAACCGATACCGTGGGCCCAGCTTTTCTAGCTCGGCCATTACACACTCAGTGATGATGATATTGCACTTGGCATACAGACAGTCCATCATGGCACCCAGCAGGTCGAGCTTGCGGCTGACAGAGTGATTGACAAAGTTGGTATCAACGAGTACATTGTACGGCGGCACAAGCGCCGTGTTGTGCTGGAAGAACAAATTGGATGGCATTTGGGCAACTTCGCGTACCACTTCATCTGTCTTAGACTCTTCCGTCTTCTTTTTGTTGATTTCATCGGCCTTTAACTTGTTTTGCTTGAGGCGTGCATCGTCTGTGGTAGGGGGAGATAGAATTGGTTAGTATGGAGTATTTGTTATAAGCATAAGCAGGAGAAAGAGGACAAGCGAAGAGTCTTTATAGAGTCATGGATCGCATGTCCACTAGCTCTGGATAGAGAGGTAAGACTGATGTGTCGACCACCATGCTGGCGGGGTAGCGGTCCGTATGTTTCTTCACAAAGTACTATCGCCCAACAAGCCGCGATGAGCAGGTGTTTTTACGCCAATCGAGAGGCTCATAATGGAGTATACTTACTCTTGCCGATAATGCGCTTGACCTGTAGTGTATCTCAGTTAGCCTGTGTTCAATCTCATTGTATGCACAAGAAAGATGACCATCACTCCGAAAATGACCCCTCCCTCCGCGCCACAGACCCTGCCAAACGCTAATTACCAGCAGAGCCAAATCCAAGCGACCTAGAAGCATAAAACCAGCGATCGAGGGAGACATACTTGCGCAAACTTTCTCGTGCGTTTCGCGACACCCATGGTTGTGATCTGAGGATGAGAGGGAGAACTAGCGACAGTACAAGAAATGTCGTGCACTGGACGTAACGGGTTTAGTTTGACGATGATTTGATGTAGAAACGACTTGATCGTGAGCTTCAGAAATGAAAAAGCAACTAATGATTGCTTTTATTGACGGCGTTTCAAGAGACTCTTTCTTGGACGTTTAGTTGGACTTTTTATGATACTTTGCTATGAACCAAAATTTTAGTGGAGTTTGAACTTGTCGATAAGAAAAAAGGTTGCCGTGACGCCACAAGCTAGACATTGTGGCTGAGCGCCACAGTGGAGCCTGATATGACCTGTGTAACCGTGTGCATATAGCATGATGCAGGTCTAAAGAAACTGTAGGCTTAGTTGTAGGTCTGCATACAGCGACCAGCTGCAATATTGGCTCGACTTAATCCACAGTCGACGGGCCACGTACCATAGCTGGGGGAGGTGGTTGCGCCACTTTATTTTACCATCTCTATTGCCATTCTCTTGATATGAAAGGGGTACCACCGTTCACGCGTTGAAGACAATTGACAGGAGGGGAGGCATCGCCGCATTGATTTTGGAATTATGCAAGTGTATGAGACCTCCCTTGGTCCTGCTTGAAAACCAACACTTCCCAGCAAGCTACTCGGCGGCAAAGACGAAAATCTGCCAGTCAATACTGACCTGGGCATCACTGGCGCAATTGGTTGGCAATAGGCAGAGCCGTTTCCCAACGCAGGGCCTCTCATTCCCGCTTGTATATGAGGCTCTATCACAACAAAAACCCGCTTAATGGAAATGGTGCTGCGACGTGTTTAAGGAAAAAGCTTCCCTTTCGTGTCCGATAGTCTAAAGACATCTCCTTGCTTCAAGGAATACACCGTATCAGCCTTAGGGGAGGACCAGAGCGAAGAGAAGAAAAAGAATGACTGTCTGCAATCAACGCCAAGTGCCGTGTCTAGGCTTCACGGCGCAATTAACGTGTTCCTGTCTCGTAGGGCCTGGCGGAAGTAAATATGACGCTGGCCGAGAGCAACGAAATCCGTCAAGGAAGTCAGCACATACAGAGTCTGTCCTGTTGGATGAAACGAATATCTCTTTGGACTCTGCCTGGATGTTTGCACAACGCATGGAGATCCTGGCATCTTCTTGCCCCTTTCATGGCTTTTCCGGACCTTATTCCACGGGAAGGATGCAAACGCAGGCACCATAATCAGTCTCACCCGACGCTATACTGAATAAAAAAAGGCATTAGTACTGGCACGGCAAAAGTATATAATGCTCACAGTATCAGATACTCATTGCAGAGCAAGTATTCCGCGGATGAATAGTTACCTTCACCGCAAGTTACACAGCACGATACTACATATCATGGCCATACCGCTGCCCATCGTCTAATTGAGAATCAGCTTGATAGTAAAATCTCCGAGAAGCTCGGGCCGGGCTTTGTTGCCAAAGAGCCAATAGCTTGCTTTCCCTCATTGAGGCCAGGCGCCAACTTGTGCAATACTTTTTGACTTGTCTGCTTGCCAAGCCTGTTACGAGCACGTTGTACCATGTATCGTCAGACACAGGATGGAGGGAAAGCCACACCAAGCAAGGCATATATGCAGATCATAGCCATGGCAGATGATATGGCCCTAAGACTGCAGAAACCCTAGCACTTGTGTGTCGTCCAAAAGTGGCTGCTGCAAGTATCACAGCACGAGTGTTCCGTCTCCCACGCCCAAGACTAAACACTGAATGAATAGTATCTAGACAATCGTAGGCACAGTATTGATATAGATAACTCCCGGTTAGCCTTAGACTGTGCCGAATCGCGCTTTCGAAACTATGTCAACTTATAACAAGCAATGTCTTAGCTGTTGGAGCCGGACTATGCTGCCGCTCCTTTGTGTAACCACCCTACATTAGAGCCTCACGTGACCCGAGCCATCGCTATTTATAGATATGCACTCCAATCAATGAGCCCCAACCCTAGATGCATCTTCCACCCCCTGACTAATCACCATGGCCTTCTCAACTTTTCGTCGTTCCTCGTAAGGATTTCTTCTTATTTTGCTTCATCTGCAGCGTCCGCTCGTTTACGCCTTTTGTCTGGATGTGGGATTGATTATCGCCATTCGCTTTTTTTGTTTTTTTTTTTTTGTTTTTATAGCAGAAGAAAAAAGTAGCTACTATTCCCCTGCCTCTTTTTTATTTTATTATCGCGCGTCTTTTTCTTCACACAAGCCAACGTTTTGCCCTTAGCCTTGTCTCCCTTTTGAACCCGGCCACCTGCAAAAACAACAGGACAAGACAGACACATACACATCAACACAGAACTCGACAGCCTTTCTCGCGATACTCGCTCGTTGATTCTAAACCAAGGCGGCTAGCCGAGCCGTGTCATATTAATATCCAAACACTGTATGCAACGCATAACGTACGCCTAACTGCACGCACGCCTTGTTGCGCGAGAGATTCGACCACACGCATAAACAGAGTGCTCATCGCGCACGGCCTCTTCTAGGTCACGTCACACAGCAGAAAGCTGAAGCCCGCCCCCATTCAACTAAGATAGACCGCGATCAATATCGTCAAGCATTGCTTTGTACCTTCATATTCGTCCACGTCTTCAGACCCGCATACCATGGCTGACTCCAAGTTCCTATTGTCGGCAGCTTTCCTGGTCGCCTTTACCCAGAGTGTTCTCGCCCAGGATTCTTCCACTACTGAGGACACCGCGTCAGCTGCCTCGTCTACCTCTTCCTCTTCCTCTTCGTCGGCGTCTCGCTCTTCGACAACCTCCGCATCTTCCGCATCCTCTACTCCCGCATCTTCCTCGTCGTCTGTGGTGTCTACCTCATCTATTACTTCTAGTGCCACCACTTCCGAAAGCCTGCCCACGCTGACCAACACCGCTGCTACCATTCCCTCGTATCCTGCCGCTTCAGTACCGCCTACCAACGATGCTCCATTTATGCACCGTTCCAGCGCTCCTGATGGCACTGTCTTCATCGCCGTGGGCGCTATCCTCGGCACCTTTGCTCTGGCTGTGCTGCTATGGCGAGGCATAGTAGCCTGCATGCTGCACCGTTCCGTCGAGCGTGCTGCCCGTGCCCAGGCCCTAAGCAATGACAAGGCGGCCTATCCTGTTGCCCCCGCCGCTCCCTTCTACAAATACACTGACCACGAATCATCGTCGCCTTCGCTTGTTGGCCGTAATCCCGACGGCGTCGCTGGTTCTGCTAGTGGCCGTGGCGTACGCCGGACCAACCGTGGACCTATCCCCTCAGGCACTCCCAGCATGACAAACCTATTCTACTCGCCCACTGCCGCTCCCAGCGCAGGCCTCAACACGAACCGTGAATCGCGCTTCCTCCCCGCCGGCTTCTATGCCTCGTCGAACTCGCCCGCACCGCCTGTTGGAATTGCCCAGAGCCCGAGTGCCGGCCAGAGTATTGGTCTGGCTAATCTGCACCCAGATACTCGCAACTACAGTCGCTCCAATCTTGTACCAGAGCCGTCGCCCGAGAACTCGCCCCATTTCGCCCCTCAGCGCCGTAACATGAGCTCCAGCACGTTGAACCTCAACCGGCCGTCGTCGGCTCGTACGCCTAGTGCATATCTAGATGACTTGCTGGATGAGAACCCGCACTTGTTCCCGTCGCAGCAGGGCCAGAGTCAGTCACCCCGCCAAGGAAATGCCAGCCCGGGCCAAAATAGGTTCTGAGTGACGGGACTGTCAGAAAGTTGGAGGGTTGAGCCGGGCTGATACGTTTTTGTTGCGACTGGCCAAGAAAGATATGCGTTGTTCGTCAAGTCTTGTCTTATTTTGTCCCATGTCTTTTTTATTTTGTGTGTTGGCTCATGTTTTGATTTTGGTGTGTTTCTTTCTTTCTTTCTTGGTTTTGGTTGTTATTTTAATGTTGTTTGTGCTTGTAGCTAGCACGTGTGCAGGCCAAGCAAAGATGGCGTGCTGGGTTATGAAGGTGGGGTAGTGAATGGGGAGAGGAGAAGTGAGTATCTTCAGGTCTTAGTTTAGCTTCATGTCTTGGTTGTTGTTTTGTAGTATTTTGCTAGCCCGTTGGCCAAACTCGTTTGTGGCTTTGTTAATGGTTTAATATATTATATCCTTGGAAAATAAAACCACCAAACAGTAGTATTAGATTATGAGTCAAGATGTGCGATATATTACGGAGAGGTAGAAACACCTTCTTTCACCCACATTCCATCCCCCCCCTCCCCTTCTTTGGGCTAGGCACTTTTCTTTTTCTTTTGTTTCATTCTTCTGATTCTCCTCTTATTCCTTAGAGTCCCGTCTAATGTCTTCCAGCCGGATTCCACTGCGTTCACACATACTCCGGAAGATACCATCCTCATCCTTCCATAAATTCAATGGCGTATCCAGTTGCGCAATCTGTCCTCGGTCCATGACACAAATGCGGTCATAGCCAACAATCGTCCGAAGCCGATGCGCAATGCACAGCAGCGTGCGGCCCTTAAAGGCTGTGGCAATAGTGTGTTGGATTCTGTCGTCAGTCTCCACATCGACGCTAGAAGTGGCTTCGTCGCACACAATAATCTGCGAGTTGCGTACTAAAGCGCGTGCAAGGGCCATTAGCTGGCGTTGGCCAAGGGAAAAATTCAGGCCTTCTTCTTCAACAACTGTATCAAGGTGGATTCTGCTGGAGGTGTCATTGTTTGTTGGTTCTGTCTTCTCAGGGTCAGGCGCTGGGGTTGGGGTTGGCAATGGCTCGGGGCTCTCAGACTCAGAAGACAAACCTGCCTGGCGCAGAGCGGACCATAGCTCAAGATCGGTGTGCTCATGGAATGGGTCTAAATTGCTTCGCACGGTGCCATGGAACAGCGTTGGATCTTGAGGAATGATGGCCATTCGGGATCGTAGCTCATGCAGGCCCAATGTGCTGATATCAAGCCCGTCGATGGTAATCTTTCCCCTAGAGATTTCTACTAAACGGAATAGAGTACTCATAATAGAGCTCTTGCCCGCACCCGTGCGCCCTATGATGCCAATACGCTCACCGCCCTGCACGTGTATACTGAGACCTCGAAGAACTAAAGGTAGGTCGGCACGGTAGCGCATTTCCACGTTCTCAAAGACAATTTCACCCTTCTCAGGCCATTTGGGCGGCACTTCTACAGTGTGTAGCGGGGCTTCTTCTTCAAGACTAGTGCCATAGTGGTTTAATCGTTCAACGGCGTTCATACCATTTTCCACTTCAGCCAGCTGGCGAACAGTAAATTGTATCATCTGTACGATGCTTAGAATGTACGAAAGCACCAGCCCGCCAATGGACGGAGAGACGCTGAAACGAGAGGTGACAACAAGGGTGCCACATGTAAACACTATTAGACAGCCGACGAAATCTAGACGAACAGCCAGCCAACGCTGATTGGAGAAGGTCAGAAAATAGGCTGCATTCATCTCGTCGACGCTCTCCCGCAGCTCCTGTAGAAACCGGGCTTTCAGTCCGTAAGCGCGAATCGAGGCGACCCCACTAAGGCCTTCACTGAAGCGCGCAAATACATCTGAACGCAAAACTGATTCGAATCTCTTAACTTCTCTGGCTGATGAGCGGTAGTAGCCGGCGGAAAAGAAGAACAGGGCTGCCAGTGGTACTAACGCTACGGCAAACCAATGGAAATAAGCGATTATCAGACCAAATACGCCAAGGATCATGGACACGGTGAAAAGGTACATGCGCATGGCATCACCGAGTGTGTTGTCCATGACATCTACATCGCGTGAAAAGCGGTTGGTGATTCTTCCCAAGGGCGTAGTATCAAAAAACGATATGGGCGCCCGTAGGACACGAGACATGGCCTGACTAAGCATATGTTTGGAAGCGCGCGTTTCAAGCACAGCGAGCAGGCCAGCAAAGGAAAAGGCCAGCAAGCACTGTACTAGGGCTAGCCCAATATATACGCCGATATACTGCCCTGTAGTCATATGGAAGCGATCACTAGTCCAATACGATAGCCACAATCCCATAGTAATATTAGCTCCTTGAACTAGACATAGAAGAGCTAGTAATAGCGGAGCGTTCATCAGGGTTCCAGAAGCACGCACATAAGTAGCGTATACTGACCATGAAACGGAAGACACTGCTCTTTCTTCTTGCTGCATAAGTGCAGGTGCGGTGACCGGTTTCTTTTTTTTCACGCCCTTGGAGTCTTGTTCATTGGCGTCTCCATCCTCATTGGGGCCTTCCTTTGAGGCACCATCCTCATTCTTTTTCTCATCTTGGGCCGTGGTTTCGACCAATGTTCTGAAGCCGTCATTATTGGAGAGGAGTTCCTCGTAGGTGCCAACGGCCTGGACTTTGCCGTCTTCCATCCAAACTACACGGTCACAGCGGCTGAGAACCCAGAGTTGATGCGTGGCTAAAATGCGACACTTGTGCTTTAGAAGCCCTCTAATGGCGTTTTCGAAAATATGGCGCCCGACATGTGCATCGACAGCACTTAAAGGATCATCCATAAGGACGATATCCGCATCAAAGTAGATGGCGCGGGCAATATTGAGTCTCTGCTTCTGGCCGCCGGAAATTGTGATTCCACGCTCGCCAATTTCGGTTTGATCGCCGCTTGGCAGCATTTCGAGATCGGGCTGAAGGGCACAGGCGCGGATAACTTCTTCGTACCAAGCCTTATTCATTGGCTTCCCAAATAGAATGTTATTTTGTAAAGTTGTATTTTGAACCCAAGCATACTGCGGGCAAAAGGCACGGTCCGCTCCAAGTACAACTTCACCGCCGGTCTTCCGCATGTCGCCGGCTAAAGCTGCTAAGAGCGAAGTCTTGCCGCTGCCAACTGATCCGATAACGGCTACAAGTTCATTACGGCCAAAGGAGATGTTAAGATTGTCCAGTCTGAAGGCTTGGCGGTCGGCGGAGTGATCTTCAAGATGACTGTCAGTCTGTATGGCGTTGTTTTTGGCCATTTCTTCAGTGGAAGTCTCCAGTGCCTGGGCCTGCGTCTGCTCCCACGTGAAGCTTGCATGGTTCAGCTCCATGGCGTGTTTTCCCATCTTATCAACACGAACATCTTCCTCCATTTCTTCAGCGAGAAGATACTCTTGGATGCGCTTGACAGAAGACCAAGCATCGATGACATTGCCAAGGACCATGGGGAAAATATTGAGCGGCATACGAAGACTGTTAAACAGAGCCAAGGATGAGAATATCTGGGCTGCCTGCATATTGTGGTTGGTCAGAGTGTATGTGATGAAAGCAAGCATGCTGGCAAAAGCAGGCATCGACATTGAAACGGCATTGATGCCACTTCGGATAGCCATGAGGGTTTGGATGTGGCGAATTTCAATGCTGCGAATTCCTTGTAGGCGGTTCATAAAGGCATTTTCCCATCCAAAGAATTTGACAAAGCGTACGGATTGCAAGATTTCTTGAGTGAGAGAAACACGCCGGTCCGTGATCTTGTTAATGGCCTTACGACGGGCAAATAAAGACTTGATAGCCTTGGACAGAAGCGGCATCATAACGAAAATCAAAGCAAAGCCCGCAAGAGCGCTGTACGTCAGGTTGACTAACAAAAGGGCGAGTGTGATGATCATTTGTATGGGGGTTGTCCAAAGGGCGTGAAACAGAGCAAAACACTGGTCTATACGATAGGTATCTACGCTCATTAGGTTGACAACACGACCATTTGGCCAGCCAATGCCGTTACCATCAACGCTAGGATTAGTAGTAGGAGCAGACGGGCTAGTGCTTTTCGACTTGTTCGATTTGTCCGCTGGCTTTCCCTGGGGTGACTCCGGCTTTTCTGCGCCTTCTACCATACCGCCTGCACGTGCTCTGCCGCTCAAAGACATTGACTTTTCGAAAATCAGGCTGATGAGCGCAGCCCTGCTTTGGCCACCGATCATCATACCGCGGAAGATGAAATGGTTTGTAGCCATGCTCATAACTACCTGCATCAGAGTGACGCCCAAAACGTAGCCCATGCCAGTGGAAATATGGGGCGCAGGCTCGCCTGTCTTCTTAGCTACCCAAGCATCTGCGGCAAACTGGATAAGATAACGAAGCAGGAACGGAGATACTACTTGCATAACAGAAGACGTGAGTTGCAATGCACCCGCAAGAATAAACTCAAAGCGATATGTATCGTAGATGGCAAAGGCCAAAGGGTGCTTAGAGCCACCATCGATGCGATTCTTAAGTGAGCTTTTCATTTTGAGACTCATGGGTTCGACGGCACGACTGGGATTGACGGTCCACATGTCATTTTGAACTAGAGGACGTCGATATCCAGCCTGAAGATAGAAGGGTTAGTAGTTTATACAGGGGCAAAGACAGTGTTGAATTTGGGTACTTGCAGCCATTAAAGGAGTCATCCAATGGAACATCAGCAGGCTGAGCCAGTTTGCGGATGATTCGGGGGACGGCAATCGGGATTCCGGCACTGGAGGTGCAGCGCCCATTTTCAGCGGATTAAGATTCTTGAACCAAGACTTCTTTGGTTGAGAGCCAGCCCTGGGTACTAATACGGCCGGAGCAAGAGCAGAAGAAGCAGTTTTGTGTGTAGTAATGGATCGAGATAACTCTATATCTGGGTCATTGACTGTGTCGTTGCTGCTATTGCCAGCACACTTAGTCTTGGAGACTGCAACATCGCCGATGTTTCCAGCGACGTCAGAGACATCATCATGATGCTGGAGACTAGAAGAAACAGATGCGTTGTGCTCAGTAGAGGATCCAGAAGACTGCGACCTTGGAAGGGCTGTATTGTACGAAGTCGGAGATTCGGGAGTGATGGGCCCCGGGTTTGGGACCGACTCGTGATTTTCCATAAAAAGCACAAGACGGGAGCCAAGCCTGAGGTCGGAGCCAAGGTCGGAGCCAGGAGATTGCAGTGTGAGATGTCTAGTTGGCTAGTTGGCAGGGCTTGTGGGTTGTTTTACTGGAAAAAGGAAGATGGAGCCGTGCCAATCCTTAAAGTCTTAGGCTACAACAGTGTGAGGAAGGCGGAAGACAGAGCCTCTGTATGCGATTATGGGCGTGTGCCTGTCTATTCAAGCAAAGAAATAAGGGATGATTATGGTGATGGTGATGGTGATGGTGATGGTGATAGAAGATGGGAAAGAAAAGAACCAAGGAAAGGGCTGTGGAAAAGGAAAAATTTTGCAAGTCAAAGAGGAAGGAGCGAGCAGATAGCAACACGGAAAGAGGTGGAAGTTGGATGACAAAGGCTAATAGAGAAGCGTTTGCTTTATTTAATGTTAAGAGAGGAAACTGCCATCAGCTTGTTCAGGCTTGTTGGAAAGAAGTGACCCTGAAATAGGATTCGTTGCCGCCTGCCTCTACTGCACCTTCAGCTTGGTTGAGCTAGCTAGCTACCTTGTGTCGGGAAAGAAACTGGGGTGACGCGCTAGAAATCATAATCCCGCTTGCATTTCCTCCACTAAAATAAAGCTTCTATGAAGCCTTCTTGCTGTACTTGCTCATTGCAATGCAACATAGTACTGAAGTATACCGGTCTAAACGGAGAAAGAACCCTCCGGCTGCAGGCCTTTTCTCACTAGGCTGGGGCATTTCTTCTCTTAATGTTTTAATTGGCACTGCGCACTATGCCGATTCGGCGCCGACCATCGATTGCTTTGAAATACAGAGACAACTACTATTGTTGAAGAATTGGAGTCGGGCAAGAACCGCTTACAAGCCGGGCTATTTCTTTCGAGGAAGTGCCTACAGCACGTGATTGGTCACTGCATGCCCTAGCCGAGGGACAAGGTTTGCAGCTGCTTGCGCGCTCGTATACATGGAGACAGCATCGATGTTTTAGAAACTAGCGGCCTACAAAATTTGACGTCACGCTGAATCAGAGACCGAGTCCGTATTTCTATATTGTGCTGGCCGTATTATAACTGACATGAGAAAGAGCTTAACAGGTGACATTTACTAATTAATAGTTGAAAAGCGGGCAGCCCGTCTTGGCAAAACGTGGAGCATCCACCAGTAAGATCCCTGCTCATTGTAATAATGGGGCCTGCCTTGTCTTGTCAGATTCCGCTGCCAATCATTAGCTGGGTGGGCCAGAACCAGAACGAACGCAGCAAAATCATGCCTTTTTTGTCGTGTATATGTACATTTGGACCCTCTATATCCTAGCCCTGATAAATAACACTAATTTACAAAATGCGCGACACCACCAACTCGCCCTTTTCCTCTCCAGCCAGCTCCAGAAAGCCAGATGACTCCAGCTTCTTCTTCCATTGATTGGCCTCGTAGCGTGCCAAAATAACCGTCATGCGTAGCACCGAGTTCTCACTTGACTCATGTTCTGTCGAGGCCACTACTGGCGTAAAGGTCCATCGGCCAAAGGCCCAATTCAGAATATGCCGGCCGGGAGTCAGTCCTATTTGCGTCGGTTCTGAGTTGCGAGGTGCAGCATCCAGACTCGCAACAGCCTTAATCCGGTAGACCTCTTCCTTGGGTGCCGCTTCGAGCAAACGCATCAGTTGCGCGGTGTTGACAGTAGAAGAAGAAGTAGGACCGCGCTTCAACTCGACGGAGAGCACTTCGACCTCTGTCTGGTGGTTGTGTGCGTGGGTTTGCGGGGTGTCATTGCACTTGGAGTGGTCGTGGTCTTCGGGATCATGGGTATGTTTGTGCTTGTCACTTAGCGTATTCTTAGCATTCTCGGCGTCATCAAGCGTTTGCGCAAGACCACCATCCACGCCAAACACGAGGCCCATGGCTACCCACCCCTTGTTACTTTTGCACCAGGCGACATCGATTTCCAGGTCTCCGAGACGGTCACGGCACTCATCTAGGCGGTCTTCGTCACAGAGCTCCCATTTATTGAACACAACTAGATCAGTATAGCGTGCCTGTACCTTCGCTGTGTAGCTGGTGTCGTCGTAGCCCTTCCAGTTTTCGACGTCGATAATGCTGACGACACCATCCAATACATAGCGGCCGGTTTCGCGAGCTAGACGGTTGACTTCCAAGGCCAATGTAGCAGGGAAGGCTGAGCCAGAGGTTTCGATGATGAAGCGGTCAGGCCGTATAGACGCAGTGAGCTCTTCCAGAGCAGGGCCCAATTGACCCACAAGATTGCAGCAAATGCAGCCGTTGAGGAGCTCCTGCACCCCAGTCACGGCACTTGAAGCGGCTAGCTGAGAGTCAACAGCCAAATCACCAAATTCGTTCTTAACCAGAGCTATCTTGTAGTCTGGGTTGGCGGCTTTGAGCTGGGGGATCAGGTTGAGAATTAAAGTGGTCTTTCCAGATCCCAGAAATCCGGTAACAATAGTGATAGGGATCGCAGCAGAGCTAGTCTCGCTAGTAGAAGGGACAGAAGCAGTCATGGTCATTTTGACTTTGTATGTATGGTTCCTTTGTTCTCTCGGTAGTGGTATGCCGATCGTAGACTTCAGAGCTGGATTTCCCGGGGAAGCGGAATAGGAATGGTGAGCCCAATCAGACAACAAGACAGAGCAAGCGAGCGTGTATACGAACTAGTGCGATTGTTGGGCTGTGCGACCAGAGCGACAAGCCCGAGCTATATTATGGGAGCTAGATGCTTTGATATAAAAGGATAGTCGTGGACGATAAGGTATGCCCTGGATAGAGAGAGGGAGGGTATAGTTGCATATAGTTAGTTACACAAGAAAACAAAGCAGACTGCCTAGTTCAGTAATTGCAAAGGCGGTAGAAAAGCGAATGCTGCAGGCAACAAGAAAGAGGCGCACGGGAAAAGAGAAAACGAAAAAAAAATGATGAGATATAAAAAGCCCCGGAGAGAAGCGCGACGACAGTGGCGCATTATGGCCAGACTTTTTCTTTTTTCTTTCTTTTTTTTTCTTCATGTTGCACAAACCCACCGTTGTTAGTACTTAGGCTGCGGCTGCTCCCTGCGGTTAATATTCGGTTATTAAGGATGGATCACCCCTCTTCCCTCTGCCCTCTTCAGGAAACAGCAGAACGCTTCATCTGATTGGCTGATGTAAGCTCGCCTGATTGTCCAACATCAAAGGTACAAAGGTACAAATGGGGTACACTAGGCCGTCACCCGCTGACAAGACTTCTTCTAGGGCTTCCTTCAAGATGGCCTGACATAGGAAGCAAAGCCAGCACCGGAACAAATGCAGTGTGGGCCGTGTAACTGGTGTAACAAGAGCAGCATGGCGTAGTGTGATTTTGCTTCTTTGTTGATGCTCTTTTGATGCCTTGTTGTATGCATGCATCGGGGCTTTTGTCGCTGTTGTTTCACATCTCCGCAACTACACACGTCTACCCTCATGTTTCTGCTCTGTCTTCGTACCAAGGAATCCGTGTTTTATTTCTGGTTTGTCGGGTCTATCTGTTGCGTGGCTGGCCACAGCCGACAATGACGCATCTGTCCATGTTGTCGCTGTCGCTGTCGCTGTCGCTGTCGCTGTCGCTGTCGCTGTCGATGTCGTTGACGTTGTCATTGTTGTTTTTCTGGTCTGAAGAAGCCATATATGCAAAGTACATAAAGCAATAGCCTGAGTCGCTGTACTACACCTTACACCGACTCTCGATTTCATAAGCATAGTAGCACTGGTCTGCGCATTATATCAAGCAGCCCCCAGCTCAGCAACAGGCGCAGCTTGTCCATCTTTGTCTCAGGCTGAAAAGCTTGCCCTGTACATCCAGTCGTTCAAAGCGAAGCGCAGCGCAGCTCAGAGCACGCAACACGCAAGGTATGTCTCAGTCTCGAGCTCGATCTCGAGCCCGATTGCAATGTCCACCCTAACATCAACATCGACACTGGCTTTCCAGGACTTCACTTAGTATCTATTTTATTTCTGTCTCTCTAACGCCATCACTGGACGTCCGTGCGCTCCCTGCTCCGTCTACTCAGATGTGTGATAACGTCTACGCACAGTTTCGCTGTGCCTTCTTCCACCTGGCCTGCGGTGAGGAAGGCATTCGTTTCAAGCACATCGTCCGCTGCGACCTAGCCCAAGCAAACGAGATGATATGTGCACTGCGTGAAGACGTCCATATTCTCCAGGAAGACGAGCCCTACCAGGACTGCTCCGAGTGCAGAGGCGAGACTCCGCCTGAGAGTCCGTGAGTCTTTCTTCAACTTGTTTTTCTTTTCTTTACGTGTGACTTCCATGACTAATCGTTATCACGTTGCATCGCAATAGCCAGTGAGGAATGCGACATATCAGTGAAACTGGTTGGTAGATAGAACAGCCATAGTGACAAACATTACTTTTGTATACTGTACTGTACCTGGTCATATCCAGCTTGGAAGCACTGTGAACAAGGCATGTCATATAACCAGATTTAGTCTACAGGTACAAGAGCTGTCACGCTATCTGTCAGGCTGTCACCCAACGCCAGGGCACATTAACAAGCGATAGACATGTTGGCTCAGGCCATGTCAAAGTGAGGCCCTTTGTACGACAAGATTTAGAAACTCGCCATGCAGCAGAAAAGCTGCAGCCAACCATTTCTCGAAGGCAGTGTCAAGATTCTCGTCTGCCACAGCATGCTCAACGCCATGTTCTACCACTAACTAGTTCATCGCTTTAGTTATTACAAAAGACGCATTTGTCATGTGATGTGCCCTATCGTATGGCATCTCATCCCCAACTGACCCAGTGGGGCGAGACTTCCTAGTTCCAGGGACATTTCTCTTCTAAGTATGTTCCCCAAGCCGAAGCAAGGGGAAATGGCAACACAGCACCGTGGGAAAAGATGCTACTCTTTTATCTGAATGCTGGTCGTGGCAAACTATGTTATTGCTTTTTGATGAAGAGAAAAAAAGAAGAGAAGAAGGAAAGAAGAAAAAGAAAAATGAAGGGGGAGTCGGCAGATATTTATACACCTTCTGATGAATAAGTGGGGACTGAGTGGACATTTTTTTTTCTTTTCTCTTCAATCTAAAGTTTGCGAGGAGGCTGGGATGTGGCACAGATGGTGTGGCGCTTTCTGCCTTATCTAGGAAGTTTTTTTTTAAGGCTGTTATCAGGGTTTGTGATATTACTGGGTATCAACCCTTAGATGATTGTAATTGCCAAGTATCAAAATAACGGCATACGGTAAAGATGAACAACAAGGATCATTAAAACCTTACTGGACATTGAGAAGAACCTTATATCTACACACACACACCCTCTTTGACGCCAGTTATGCCCCGCATCCCCCCGTGGTTCCTCACACAGGCCGCTTCGATAGAGCCAAACCTCGCTCGCCTACTACCTGTATGTCGCGATCTTGCATCCGCTCGTAACGAGCTTCGCTGGTTAACCGAACATGTAGCCGGGAATGTCCCACTATCTGTGCAGCTTACAGCTCGTCAAAGAGCCCGGCTCAAGCAACTCTGCACTCGCCGGCGCACTGGGGAGCCATTGCAATACATTTTAGGCACACAGCCATTCGGGAAACTAGACATTCACTGCCGCGCAGGTGTGTTGGTGCCTCGTTCTGAGACTGAGGCGTATACGCTGTACCTTGCAGATATTCTACGGCGTAGACCGCCGGGCAAGGAGGGGATGCGAATCATAGATTTCTGCACAGGGACGGGGTGTATCCCACTGCTGTTATATTCAGAGCTGCGGAATGGCAGGGGCCAGCGACTTACGGAAGTGAGGGGTGTCGATATATCGCTAGAAGCTGTTGACCTCAGCCGCGAAAACCTGCGTTATGGCATTTCGACTGGGAAAATCCAACCGCCGTCAGCGCAGTGCAGAATGTCGTTCATGCAGGCCGATGTCTTCGACGATACAGCTATCGCAGGACTTTCCCGCGGCGGCCCGTGGGACGTCCTTGTATCCAACCCACCATATGTGTCGCGCGAGGCTTGGACAGACGGAAATCGTGGACTGTCAATGTCTGCACGCAAGTTCGAGCCAAAGCTGGCACTTGTGCCACAAGATGAAGTTCCACGTTCAGAGCATTGCCGGCATGAAGATGCGTTCTATGAGCGCCTCTTGGCTGTGGCAAGGGCACTTCAGAGCCGAGTTATTTTACTAGAGCTGGGTGACGCGGAGCAGGCGCGTCGGGTGTTGACCTTAATACATCGTAGTGGCTTGCTACGGGACGCAAGCAAAGTCGAAGTGTGGAGAGACTGGCCGGACATGCAGAGACAGGAAGACGAAGACAACATGTTGGATGTACAAAAGTCAAATGAGGAAAATTGGAGGGTTGAGATTCGCGGGAGTGGAAATATTCGGTGTATATTTATGACCACAAGCTCGTGAAAACAAATAAGGGGCGTGGCTATAGACCAAAAATTTGCCTTGTCTGTTGCTAGTTGAACACACGATCTGTCTTAGTGTTCATCTCTAGCATTTCCGCTAGTAAATCCCAGCGCATAGATGCCGAGTCTGCTGTAGCTCGTGCTACGG
This sequence comes from Ceratocystis harringtonii, assembly GCA_002018265.1. Taxonomy (NCBI): domain Eukaryota; kingdom Fungi; phylum Ascomycota; class Sordariomycetes; order Microascales; family Ceratocystidaceae; genus Ceratocystis; species Ceratocystis harringtonii. The sequence goes on along the minus strand of MKGM01000128.1, from coordinate 9,450 downwards.
CCCGAAGCCCATCGGTAATAAAGCGTAGATTGCCCTCATACTTGACTGAGATGTCGCGAAGCTGGGCCAGATACGTTGTATTTTCTGGTTCTTGGTCTGTAGCTGCTTCGCTTATACCGTTTCCAACAACTTCATCATCACTGCTATCAGGATGACGCTGCTTCTTGGTAGTCGTTGTTGCTATTCCTGGCGTGAGACTGCTATTGCCGCGGTTAGGGGTGCTGCGAACAATTTGTCTTCTCTGTGGTGTAGACGCTAGCGAAATACGTGAAATCTCGATTTGTTCTTGGGCCTCACGGGCAGCTTGATGGCTACGGGCTTTTTCTAGGGTTATAGTCAGCTGCAGAATGTCGATCATGGCCTCATAGATGGGCTGCAGCTTGGGGCCAAGACAGCATTCATTGAGCACACGGCGCATGAAGCGGAATTGCACCTGTAGCATGCCATCGACGTCGGAAGCTTGCTCCATGTCATCATGCATGGATTTGCAGGCGGGGGTAAGCACGAAGCCGGTAAGATATGACCGTAAAGAAGTGCAGAACCAAAGTAGACGAGTGCGGACACTATAGTAGGCTGAATACTCGATCCATGCGTCTTTGTCCTGCGCTTGCTGAGACAAGAGGCGTGTGCGGGTGAGAAGCTCAATGGCCCGGCGAATTTGCAAGAGAAAAGTAAAGATGGCTTGATAACCTCCAATATTTTGCTCCGAGACTACGAGTTGGATGGCCCATGTAAGACGGTATGTGATTTTAACGTCAGCAAGGCCCTTAGTAATAGAGTCCCGAACAGTGCGAACAGAAAGGTGTTGAGCTCGGCTTCCACTAGATACCTTGATCCGATTGGCATGGGTCGTAGAAGCAAAGGCTTCTTGGGCAATTGAGGTCAGCATATAGTGGTCATTCCAGCCTGGGCTTAGAGAGTCGATCTTCTGGAAAAAGGCTAGACAAAAAGCATCCGAGACTGTCGCATTAGACATGAAGTAAATAGACTCCATAGCTAGCAGAGCAGCCCTGAGCCCGCAGGGACCAAGCAACACGCTTTTGAGAGTATTCGAAGTCTGGCCAAGCTTGGTGTCGATCCATCTATCAAACCAATGCATGAATAGATCAGCAAAAGATGCTAGTTGTAGGCCATTAGGTGCAATCTCTTCCAATGTGAGCGGAGGCTCTTCGCTGCTGTGTGCGTTGAAAGACTCGTAACGGCCAAGGTTCTTCAGAATTACGATGCTTTTCCCAGCAGTGAATATTTGCTTTGCAGGGGCATTGACAAAGGAAGGCGCATACAGTTTCCCATCCCTGGTCTGGCGAAGCTTGAACTGCTCTTTCCAGAGGTGGCTCAGCGGCATTTGCACGGGGGATTCAGAGATGAAGAAGACTTGGTCACCGGGCATAAGGCGGCCCTCTTCCATCCACATACGGATTAGGCGAAGATAGAGCTGGAAACATTCTAAAAAGACACCTATGAGAAACTCGGCAACCGTAGTCCGATTTATAGTCTGGGCAGTGTTAATCTCATGGAAAAGCATCTCAATGTACCGAAAAGCGCCCATATTAGGGACGTGCCTAAGCTCTTTGAGAATTTCCCCAAGGATTTCTAGACCTTGAAGGGGATTCCGGAGCTCGTGGTGTATAGCTAGCAAGCTGACCGTGATATTTTGGGTAGGGGCTATAAGCCGTTGCTCTATGCCTGACAAGAGTATGTCAAAGTCTTGTAGGCGGTTTCTAATAGAATCACTCAGGACCTGTAGATGATGGGCTGTATGTTTCTGCTGGACAAAGCAGCGGAGCATAGCCAGTTTAGACCCAGACTCAGAGAACATGTGGGCAAGATTCTTATGTGTTTCCCAAGCAATATTCTCCAACTGGAAGGCCGGGTCCGGGGAATAGTCGAGGCGAAAGAGAGTTGTAGGGAGACCCTGCAGCATGAAGAGCACTTCACGGACCATTGCAAACTCGGAAACTGGGACTTTGCGGACGCGACCGGCAGAGTCTGGAGCGGGTTGTGTGCGACGCCATTGCTGTGCTGCTTTGATTCTAAGGTACTGGCCACTGTCATTGGGCTCGACTAAGAAATCGGATCTCTTTGCTTCCAGAATTTCGTTGTCAGCATCGGCATCAGATGAGACGTCATTGCTAGAAACAGAGTAGTTGGTAAGAGCAACATCGTCATCTGAGTCATCCTTATATTGGATTGTATCCCATATGGAGGGATCGTCACGATCCCAGCTATCTTCGCGTGCAATGTCCTCCCAACGCAGCGGTTTGACTAGTTCCTCGTCGTCCTTTTTAAGAGCCTTGACATCATCAAGATTGGTTTTGGTTACGGGATGGTCGCACAGCTCGAGGAGGAGATGTAGAATATCAGGATGGAACTTGGACTGAATCTTGTCCAGTTCTAGCCGGCTACGGTTGAGGGCATCTGCAAGACCATCGCGGCAATTGACACGGAAGCGCTCTTCGAGGCCTTCAAGCTGGGTGGTGATGTCGAATTGGTTTGTGCGTAGAAATGGATGATATCGGAGCTTGCGAGCCGATGCATCTCGAAGGGAAGCGAAACGTTTCGGGTGAGCCTTAGGAGATAGGAGACAAAGGGGAGTGTTAGTGGCGGAGGAAGCCTAAAGCAAGAGGAAGACAGTAAAGGGGTAGTGTGTACCTTGGAAGAGAAACCAGTGATAGCTTCTACAAGCCCGTCAGTGAGCGTCGCAAGCTCGGCTGCATGGGCCATCACATCTAGACGGGAGAGGATGAGAGGGGCCTTGACTCAAGCTCGCTCAAGCTCCAAGTTGCCTCAGGGTTAGTCTCGGAACTGGGTGGTGTTCAGGCCCGAGTTTTTAGCCAAGCTTTGATCGCTTTTGCTTCTTTTACGATGATCGAAAAACGTTGCTGCACCAAACGAAACAACTTGATAGACACCTGCCAAAGTTTTGGGCACTGTGACAGCGACAAATACAGGCGGTTATAGCGCTTGCTCAGCACAGTTCTTGAGTGGGGCTATCCCCTGGAATGCACAGTGTCTGCCTTTTACCACTGCCCAGCTCTGCGTCACTACAGGCTGCAGGTTCGTGATTTAATAGAAGCACTCAGCTTTAGGGGGGTCTCATGGGTATCAGCCTTGCCTTCATCTAGAGGATAACTAGCTAGGAGCCTGCAAGGTGAGAGCCATCCTGACCCTCTTCCTCCCGCCAGCACCTTAGTTACAGGCTTTTGTCTGCCTCCTCTTACCTGACATAGTCTAGGCCAATCCAACGCCAGCTTACGCCAACGTAGGGGATGCTCTACGACTGAATCAAGCTTGTAACATTCGCGAGGGTGATCTCTTGACGTATTGCGATTCGCAGCCTGTCCGAACTCAATCTATCAACCTCTATTCAACAAGAATTTTGGGCTGGAAACTGACTGCATCTATTCTCCTGTCTCGCCAAGATCTGGAGGTCTTTGTCTCTGTCTGTCTTCGCTTGTACTTGATGCTTGCCTACTTGGGCTACAATTCGATTCACATATCCTATCGACGTCAACATCGCCGGCTTCTTACCCGCCGTTATTGACCAACGCACGCATAATATCCCACTATTGTCTTGCTCTGCTTCTCAAAATGGTCCTCGCGCGCCCTGTTCGCGTGCTAGCCCTGCTGGCCATAATTGTCTGGATTTACATAATGTTCAGTGTCTTTAAGCCGTCCGTGTCTAGCATTGGCAATGGCCGCTTGAACCCCCAGGAATATCACCTCAATGATCCTATGCTAGACCGTGAGCTTCCTTTTCTTTCTTCCCGCCACACCCATGAGCCTGACTGCTAACTCTTTGTCTCTCTTTTCCTCTGATATAGCCTATGACGAGCCCGAAGGCCCCCTCCACCGCACAGGTCCCAACTATGCCCCAAATACTGCCAACTCCGATCGTATCAATGCTACACTGCTGGCCCTTGTTCGCAACGAAGAGATAGCAGATATGGTCTCGTCTATGCAGGATCTTGAGCGTACATGGAATCATAAGTTTAACTATCCATGGACTTTCTTCAACGACGTTCCGTTCACAAGCGAGTTCAAGAAGCAAACCCAGGCTGCTACCAAGGCCGAATGCAGATACGGTAAGCATACATTTGGATGCATGACTCGTGAGGTCTAGCACTGCGGTGCTCCGGTGCATTTTCTATCATTCTCCTATTGTCTACCTGTGCAAATGCTAACAGCGTATCGCTTGCCCCCCCCCCGCTAGAGGTTATCCCTAAAGAACACTGGAGCGTGCCCTCATGGATCGATGAAAACCTTTTTGATGATGCTTCCTCTACTCTCGAGTCGGAAAATGTGCAATATGCCTCCAAGATCTCGTATCATCAGATGTGCCGCTGGAACTCGGGCATGTTCTACCACCACCCGGCTCTCAAGGATATGCAGTACTACTGGCGTGTTGAGCCCAAGGTTAACTTCTTCTGCGACGTCGACTATGACGTTTTCCGCTGGATGCAGGACCATAACAAGACGTATGGCTTCACCATTAACCTCTATGATGACCCCAAGACAATTCGCACATTGTGGCCCGAGACTCTTAAGTTCATCGCCGACCACCCCGAGTATGTTAACGAGAACAACGCCATGAAGTGGCTCACCGACGATATCGAACGCCCCGATCATGCTGCCGGCACTGGCGGCTACTCGACCTGTCATTTTTGGAGCAACTTTGAGATTGGCGACCTGAGTTTCTGGCGTAGCAAAGCCTATGAAGACTACTTCAACCATCTAGACCGCGCTGGTGGCTTCTTCTACGAGCGATGGGGTGATGCGCCTGTGCATAGCGTGGCACTAGGCTTGTTTGAGGATGCGAGTCGCATCCATTGGTACGCCGTATTGTTTCTTTGCTTTCGTCCCTTCACTTGTCTGTCCCGTTTCGATTCCAGTGCTAACTATAGACTGCCGTTTTCGCAGGTTCCGTGATATTGGCTACCGCCATATCCCCTTCTTCAACTGCCCTAACTCGCCCAAGTGCAAGGGCTGCAAAACAGGCAAGATGTTTGAAGGAGAGAACTTCTTATTAAAGGAAGACTGCCGCCCTAACTGGTTCAAGTATGTCGGAACCAACTGAGCGAGCCATGGGTCTAGGTTTATTTTTTTCATCTATTTTTTTTGTTATTATGGTTCTTCTGCTTCGTGTACCGCTGCTTTCTTTTCATTTTCATTTTGTACATATCTATTTCGATGTAAGCAAAAAACAAAAAAAGCCCCCGACACAACCCACTACAGCCGCGGGCTTTGCAGGGACTGGGGCCGGTGGCTTGTATCTCCGATGCTTAGAATAATAGCCTAGAGAAAAGGCATGCCTGTACTGTGCTGTACTCTCTGGCCATAGTTAACTCACGTGAAGATAGATAGGGGAGATAGAGTAAAAGCGCGACGAGATAAAGAATCATATAAAGACGGAAGAAGAGATCGTGGGTTATTTATAGATATCTTAGAAGAAGAGGAGAAAGAAATCCAATTGACGATGCGATTAACGTGTAAAGACCCTGAGCTGCCAAGCGGAAAGCACAAATGACGTTCTATCGCGATAGTTCCGCCGGCCTCGCTTGTCGTAGGCCAATGCATGACGAGAGCTAGAGTCCTAGACAATCAGCCAGTCAGCTGGTTGATCTACCTATACACTAGGCTTCTCTGACTTTTGCTGCACAAGTACTCGCCCTATTACAGTGCCCAATGGGCTTGCGTGGTCAGCCTGACAGTAGCGCGGACGATCGTGACGAGGGGAATATGTAGGGAGCATAACAACCCTGAATTCAATGGCAGAATGAGTTGGGCACACGGAAAAGTAGGTGAGACAAAGATAAAGGTAAATGGGACGAGACAGGCATCGTGAATGGGTATATAGATTCCCTTGTTGTCTATTGGAGAGAGGTGCGTTTGCATAGCATCTAGCATTATGTCGCATTTAAAGCCTAGCCTTTTTACTCTTTATCTGCCGCTCATCTTCCCGAAAGCCTATACTATTGCTATATATGAAATAAACCTGCACATAGGCTGGACTACATTGTGTCATAGGCTTGAATTGTGCTGCCATGACTAGTTTCGCCCGATATATTTACCGAGAATATGTCTAGTGTGTCTAGTTGCTGTGACTAGCGCACCGGAGAATCGACTTGATTCAATATCATGGGTTCAAATCGGCTGGACTTATCCCAGCTCGACATTAACCTTTGGGGATTCTTTTACAATACCGCCTGCCGGGCTAAAAAGAGGTTCGTGCAGGACAAACTCCCCCAGAGGATCTGGCTGTCGCACATTTTGGGAGCTTGGGGACAGGAATTCATATCGTTAGGGCTCTAATGTTCTAGGTTAATAATAGCCCAGAGCCCAGTCATTCACCGTTGCTTGTGTCTTCATTCCTTTGTAGTTGCTTGCTCCATACTCAGCTGCTCCCTACCATCCCGTCTACGCACTGTTCTAGTCATCATCTCGGAATGAGTCCGCTAGGTCTGGCGTTTCCGTACCACCAACCAAGCGAGCATGCAACGCGCCAGCAGGAGGTGTCGTCGAAACAGAGGCGCCGCTAATATTAGGACTCACATCCTGTGTAATGTTCTCCTCGGGTGCTACATCGCTGTCCGAGGCAGAGGCCGAGTAGGCAACGGGCGAAGCCACACGCGTGCCAACCATAACGTTGTCACTAAGACCAGGAATAATAATACGGCGGGCTTCATTTTGATATGCGGCGGGAATAATTTCAATGATCTCGTTGCGAGGGAAGTGCAACGTGGGGATGTCACGGGTAGAGCAATGCATGAGGTAGGCGTAAAGAACGCGGAGCACAGACTCGTGAGCAATGATAAGCAGGTCATTTTGCTCGCGCTCGAGCTCCAAGATTATAGGCTCGAGGCGGACAGCGAGGTCGTGGTATGACTAAGGAAAGGGGTTAGTTGTTTGAAGTTGCATGCATGTTTGTAGGTCGCGAGATATACCTCGGCACGAGGGTACCGGTGATGATACGGGTCGATTTCGTGCTTTTCAACCTCATCAGAGTACCGGAGACGGATAGCCGTCTCCGGGAGATCCTCACAGGCCCCGGGGTTAATCTGTGACATCTGCGGCCGTTGGCGCACCTTGTAGCCTAGCTGTTTCAGATAATCGGCAGTTTGAATGGTGCGCATGCGAGTCGAGGTCCACACGGTTAAGTCTCGCATAGTTGCGTCAGGGCGTGTCTTGAGCAGCTCAGCATGGTCGAGCTCACGGTGCTTGAGAATCTCATCTGTCATCTTGCGGGAGTAGTCAAGGCCCTCTTCGGAGAGCGCCGAGTCGGTGAGGTAGGACTCGCCTTCACTCGTGGGGCCGGCACGGACAAAGAAAGTGGCGCGTGACTTGATGTGCAGGTTGGTGAGGTAGAAGACGATGCGGTGCGAGAGATAGTTGAAACTGACGTTGTTATAGAAGAATTTGCGGCCAGCGTTGATCATACGCACAAAGTTGAGTTCACTCTCGTCCATAGTCTCAAATCCGGGAATCCTGGCTTCAATGCGGCGCAAATAGAGGTGTGCTGCCTCATCGGGATTCATGCCTTCGAACTGGGTTTGCCGCAAGGTTAGATGATCCTGTGTTAAAAAGCAAGCAAAAGAACTGGATTCTTACATCAGGAGACGAAATCTTGACATTACGCGCATTCTCAAGGAGAATTGAATCATCGTCAACAAACGACTCTATGAAGAGCGTCTGGACATCGTGCTTAGCAAACTCCTTGGCAAGGGCCCTCCGACTAGCGCGGGTGGGATTGACGGCGTCATAGATGGCGACCTGACCATTGGCGTGATTCAACCAGTTATAAATATCCTCCCGGCACTTTTTGAGTATTTTTTGGCGCAGGATGACTGAAGCTGGCGAGGCATTGGGGAAGAAATAATCCTCTGGCACATTGCCGCCCTCAACAGTAGCACGGCGATAGTCACCAAGGTGGAAGATGCGGGTCTTGACACCGAGCCACTGGAGATACCGTGACATGGAGACACAGATGTGGGTTTTGCCACGGGCTGGAAGCCCTACCATGACAATGGCGATGCGGCCCGAGTGGAAAAGGCGGCCTGACATAGTGCTGTACAGCTGAGCTGGAGCCATGCTCTGGTCATCTGAAGTATCGTGGATTCCATCAATAAAAGTGGAGCTCCGACGGCGATACCGCGGAGCGTTGAGGGCAATCTCGGCAGTGCTAGGAGGAGGGAGAGTTTGAGTTAGTGGAAAGGCCCGGCAGGTGGGTGGTAGGGGGCGGTTTGTTGAAGCTCACAGGAGGGTGTCCATTTTGGGTACAGAAGGCGGAGTTGAGGATCTAAGTGGAGGGTCAAAACTGAAGAGCGCACACCACGATGCGATGCCGAAGGAGGGGTTAATGGATTAGCGGAGAAAGAAGGCGATAATAATGATATTAAAACGCGAAGAAGAAGACGAATGCGATGAACGTAGACCGAGGTAGAGAGAGGCAACTAGAGACTGCAGTACTGGGGACTAGAGATAACGAAGGCGAGGAGGCGATCGGCGGCCTTGCTTGTTTTACCGTAGCGTTAGGTGAACAATGGAGGAAGAAGCCGCAAGTGAAGTAAATAGCTAAATGCAGATGGGGTGACGGGGGAGGGGCTGTTCTGTAAATGGCCTAGTTTGGAACTTGTAAGGATTAGAGCTGAGCCTGGCTTGGTGTGATTGTGACGCATGAAGAATGCTGTAGTTAGTGGAAGAGCAAAGAGAGAGGCACAGCGAAATACTAAGCATGGTAATGAGCGAAGGGTTTGGTTTGGCTATGACTTGGGGTTAGACGATGGAATCAGTTTGGATGGTTCGTCAAAGTCTACGGTACTCCTTCGACCATCAGTTGGCGGTTGGTGCAAGACTTAGCTCGACCCTTGTTGGCCAATGCTTCTAGTGACATAGCAGCACGTGATCCATGTCCTGGACCGGTAGAACGTCGGTAGAGACACCTCAGCATGGTGACATGCCTGCTTGACAAGGCTCGAAAATTTCAAGCCCGCTTTTTTCTGCCGCCAGCAGGCCACACCGCCCTATAGCGTTATCTTGGTGGGCAAAAAAAATGTGCAATTTTTTGTTTGATGGTGAAGAAAAAGTCGAAGACGGAAGATTAACTTTATAGAGATAAATCAACCTAATCTTGAATTGAAACTCGCAATCTCCTACCGAATATTCTGGTAATTTTGCGTGGTAAACCTGCTGTCTATTTGGAGGGGCTTTGCTAAGACCTTGAAAAAAAGCCAAGCCTGAAAAAAAGCATTAAGCAAACCCACTCAACGGGCAAGCCTTCCCTTCCAACATCGTCAAGCCTTGTCTCTCTCTCTCTCTCTTTTCGACGACTTGCTTAGCGACCACGCCCTCCACAAGACAGTCAACTGTGCATTTTGAGCCGGCACATCATCTTGAATTCCCTGCCCTCTCCCCCTTCCTCCTTCTATCTACCTCTCCCCACCCCTCCCCCCC
>MKGM01000127.1:0-61890 GCA_002018265.1 Ceratocystis harringtonii | reverse complement strand
TTTTATCACGCGGTTGCCACCTACCAAAAACACCAGGTAACCAACCCTGGAACCCGACAGGTACGTCTCCGGGCCGCGCTAGATGGAGAGCCTCCTGGCTATATGGCCGGACACTCAAAAGTCATAGGAGATGCTCGACATCTACGCGTTCCTGTCACTGCTGACCGCCTGGAAGGTGCTCCCGTCCGGAACATACCGTCGTATTGCTGTGAAAAACCAGTAGGTAGACGTTAAATAATACAAACAAACAAACAAGGCGCGGCGAGGCGCGGGGCTTATTCCTTGTGCCAAAAGCCGGCGGCCTTCAAAATAGTTCACTCTACACGCGGTTGCCACAGGCCAAGAGGTCAGATTTTGGAAGCCCAACAGGCACACCTAGGCCTACGCCAGACAGAGCCTTCCTGGCCCTTGCGCTGGACTCTAAAAGGGTTACAAGAGATGCTCAACATTCAAGCATATGCACCTGTCCAGGAGTTGCACTGGAAGATCAAGATAGAATCAACCAGCTGTTCTTGCTCAAACCAGAGACTTTGCAGCTCGAGATTGATAAGACCCGGTACACCCTCCCAGGCTAGGAAGCCTAGCGCTGGATAAGCCGATCAATAGGGCGTTTCGGGTCTCGTGGCATCGCAAAGTCCTAGGTAGCTAGCTAGTAATCAAGCAGGTGAAAGCTGACTGCAAGAACGCAGATTTGCTAGTCGTCAATGGCTATGTCTCCGGCGGCAGCGCGGCGCTGGACGAACGACGCATTCGGGACTGATTTTAGGAGCCGGATGAGAGAGAACTACCTGGAGACACATGGACCCCCAAAGCCATTCAACGATGTCGTTGTTTGTATTGGTTGGTTGGGCTTCCCTTATTCTCTCCCCTGAGGACTTCGACTACCTGGGTTTAGAGTCACCTATTCCTGTCTGCACACTGAGTTAGACATGTTTTGACATACCGAGGGCCAGTCATTGAAGCATCAGCAACGGTATTGAAACGCTGCGGTTTTAAGCAGTATCACGCCTGGTTCATTCATGAGGGCGGTGAGACAAGATACCAAGTGTTCAACCTTCAGCTACACATGAGAATGCATGGGCAACGCCACCAGGCTGATAGAGATTTGCAAGGAAGCTTTTTAAAGAGGACAGATTTTGTAGGCTCCTAGCGGAAGAATTGGATCTGAAGCGGAGGGTGTGGTGTGCTGGGCAGAGACAGTAAGCAGGGCGCACAAAACTATCCAAGACATTCGCTAGAGCATATCGGAGCATCAGGGCTGTTGAGGGCATTCCAAATGGAGCTGACGAGAAACGGGATCAAAGACTTTATAGAATTGAGAATAGGGTTATCTTGAACTCTAGAACCAAGAGCGATCCAAGACAAGCCCTACCCTCCCACCCATTGTCACCGGCAAGAGGATTTGTCGACAAGACACATAGTAGGTTTTGTTCGAATGCTACTTGTTTGCTTGTATTCCGCTCTGTTGTCTTTCTCTTTTCATTTCGTCCGCCACGACTATAGGGTTTTGATTCCGTGGTTTCCTGTTTTGAAAAAGAACAGATAAGATAGTACTTTCTTGGTTTGGTAGTTGCTGTATCAGAAGGCATTGTCCTTGGATATCTCATATTAGCGCTCTTGTGTAAAATTTTCAGGACTTCATTTAGCTTCAGCATCTTGTGCCTATACATTTTTCTCTTACTAGCCGGGCGAAACGGATGATGCACATCATGCGCCTGTTCATCCTGGTAAGTTTGCATAGAAACGCGATGTTATTGGCTCAACAGCTTTGAGCACCAGCTCGGAGCTCGCTGCCCATCCAGAAACAGCAAAACTACTCAACTGTATAAAATTGGCACATCAAGCGATCTAGGTTGTGATCTATAAGTTGTTGGAGTCTCGCGTCTGTTGTTTCATGGCCGATGCACTTGAGCTTTAATAAGGATGGGATGCTTCAAAATACTCAAATCATGGTCTCGAAAACAGAGATCTGGGACTAGAGACCCGGCTCATCTACATCAACCACTACATCTTCATTTCGTCTCAAACAGCCAACACACGAGGAAACCCATCTAGAACTACGGGATACTGAACAGCCAACAGCGCAAACGCCCTCTTCGCCACTCCCTATGCCCGAGCCTGAGACGGCACCGTTGCCTAGTCTACGAGAAAGAATCTGGAACTAGGCATACAAGGCTTCGAGGGAGGAAACCCCGGAATTAGTGGAAGCCTTCGAGAAAATCATCTTTGCTAAGGTTTCGCCTGAAGAGACTAGCGCCGAAGCTACTGATTGTCCTGACAAGATAACGACCAGCCAGGAGTTAACATCCCTTCAAGTGCGGCAGTTTTTTCAAGATGGAATCAGCTAGACGAAAATGGGAACTTCCATTAAATAAGCGGTCAATTCCATCTGAGGAACCATTAATAAAGCTTTAAGTGCCGCCCCAGAAGCTGCCTTTGTATGGGCGACCTTGTGTCTCGGAATAGAAGTAAGTGATACAAGTTTGTCGGCAGAAAATGGCTCTAGAAGCAGGTTACTGACTAGCATTGGAATAGGTTCTGTCTAATCCCATTACCGAGGCACTTGAAAATCGCAAGGGCATACAGTACGTGCTGTGTAGATTAGAGTGGTTTTGGGAATTGGCAAGCTTTCTGCCTGACAAGAGCGATGCAGTCACAGCCATATTGCGAGAGAGGCTGGAAGAGGATATCACGCAGCTTTTACAAAAGCTCCTCCTGTATCAAATGAGGAGCGTCTGTGTTTACCATCGCAATCACGCTGCTACTATTTTCAGAGATGTGTTTCAAACGGACGACTGGGCAGGCCAGCTGAAGCTCATCAAAGAAGCCGAAGAGGCCGTTCGGTATGATATGGAGCAGTACAGCACTCAAGAAAGCAAGATGTAGCTACAGAAACTTAGCGATACGGTGGATACTTTACAACAGGGGGCCTACAAAGCATCCGTGCAGTAGTGCAAAGCCAAGCACAGCAGCAGACACAAAGACGCGAAGATGAGAAGGAAAAGCAATGCCTTTTAGATCTCTGTGTGATCGATCCCTGTATAGACAAGAAGAATATTGAAGAGGAAAAAGGCGGTCTGTTGAAAGACTGCTATAGATGGGTTCTTGAGCATGAAGACTATCGGTGCTTCAAAACCCAGCAGAATTCTCGAATTCCGTGGATCAAAGGCGGCCCTGGCAAAGGAAAAACAATGCTGCTTTGTGGCATCATCGATGACTTGGAGTCCGATTTGTCAGTCTCGTTGTCCTATTTCTTTTGCCAGGCCACGGGAGGCGACCGACTAAACAAGGCCACGTCCGTGCTACGAGGCCTGATCTATCATCTTGCTCGCCAAAACCCACAGCTCATCAAGTACATACGGGAGAAGTACGATTACGCAGCCAAAGAGCTATTTAACAGTGGCGATGCCTGGCATGAACTCTGTGAGGTGTTCATTTCTATCTTGAATGACCCGACTATGAAAAATGCCATCTTGGTTGTTGATTCCCTGGACGAATGCAGTGTAGATTTGCAACGCTTGCTCAACTTCATCGTCATCCCATCGCCTGCTAAATGGATTATATCAAGCCGCAATTTGCCGGATATCGAAGAAATACTGGATTATGTGCAACAAAAAGTCAAGATAAAACTCGAAACAAACCAAGACTGGGTGTCTAACGCACTTGACTTTTATATCAAGTATAGGATAGATCGGCTGGCGAAGAGAAAGAGATATAGTGATGAGACGAAGGTTTCTGTCTTGAAGTATCTGACAGCCAATGCTGACGGCACTTTCCTCTGGGTGTCTCCGGCTTGCGAACAGCTTTCTAATGAGAAAAGGTGGCACGCCAAGAAAACACTCGACTCACTTCTACCTGGGCTTGATCCGCTTTATGGAAGAATGCTTAGACAGATATCTCAGTCTGATGATGCAGAACTATACAAGGAGATACTTGGCAAAGCCTTAGCTGTTTACAAACCCGTCACCCTAAAAGAACTGCATTCCCTTGTCGAGACACCTGAAGAACTAGACAGCGAGGATATTAAAGAGGCTATTAGCTCTTGTGGGTCTTTTCTGACTCTTCATAACGACTATGTTTCCTTTGTGCACCAATCGGCCAAGGACTACCTGCTGAATAAGGTGTCAAGCGAGATACTACCTTCGGGCATTCAATATCAACATCAAATGATCTTTATACGATCGCTGGATCTTCTTTCCAAAACGCTAAGGCGTGACATCTACAGCTTATCAGCTCCAGGATATCCGATTGGTGAAGTTCCAATCCCTAATCCAGACCCGTTAGCCAGTATCCAATATTCTTGCATTTTCTGGGTTGACCATCTGCTTGAATCAGCAGAAGGTGAGATGGGAAATGCAAATGATGAAATCTCAGCCTTCCTGAAAGAAAAGTATCTTCAGTGGTTGGAAGCTCTCAGCCTTCTGCGAAGTGTTCCGGCCGGGGGGAGGGCCATGGGAAATTTAGAGCTTTATATGGTACGCTAGTATGATGTGAGAAGTGGTTTTGGCGACACAGAGTTTAACATATTTCAATAGGAGAAAGCGCCAGCAGATCTTCGAGATTTTGCTCAAGACGCTAGACGGTTGCTTTTCGCTCATGGAGGCATTATCGAAGTGGCCCCATTACAGGTTTACACTTCGGCTCTCATATTTAGTCCCACTAACAGCTTGATACGACAGCAGTATTGTCATGAAAAGTCAAGTTGGATTCAGTTGAAGCCGAAAGTTGAAGCAAATTGGAATCTTTGTCTGCGAACTATAGAAGAGGGTCATAGGGTCATAGTGGTGAGGTGACATGCGATACAAAACGAATTGAAGAAGGATGTTGTACGCCTCTTTCAGAGGCTTCTACTATACCAGATGAGGAGCATCTGTTTTTACCACCGCAATTCGGCTACAACCATTCTTAGGGATTTTCTTCGGATCGACAACTGGGCAGACCAACTGGATAGCATCAGGGAGACCGAAGAAGCCGTCCAATATCATGTGGAGCAGTACAACACTCAAGAGAGCAAAGTGCAGCTGCAGAAGCTTAACGATGCCGCAAAGTCTCTGCAGCAAGACCTGCAGAGCATCAACGCGGCAGTGCAAGATCAAACAGAACAGCAGGCGAATAGACACCAAGATGACAAAGACAAGCAATGTCTCTTAGACCTGCATGTCACTGACCCCTACACAGATAAAAAAATCATCGTAGAGAAAAAGGGCGGCTTGCTGAAAGACTCGTACAAATGGATTCTTGAACATGCAGACTTCCGGCAGTTTCAAAACGAGCAACAATGCCGCATTCTGTGGATCAAAGGGGGCCCGGGCAAATGCAAGACAATGCTCCTTTGCGGCATCATTGGCGAGTTGGAATCACATCCTTCCGTGCCCCTGTCTTATTTCTTTTGTCAAGCTACAGGCGGTGATCGACTGGACAAAGCTACTTCTGTGCTACGGGGCCTGATCTATCACCTTGCATGTTGCAATCCACGACTTACCAAGTACGTGCGAACGAAGTATGATTACAAGGGGGGAGATATTTTCAACAATGACGGCACTTGGCATATCCTCTGTGAGATAATGACGGCCATGCTGAACGATCCAAGCCTGAAAAACATCATCTTGGTTGTCGATGCTTTGGATGAGTGTAGCGTGGATCGCCAACGCCTACTCGACTTCATAACCAAGCCCTCGCCTACCAAATGGATTGTGTCAAGCCGCAACTGGCTGGGTATCGAAGAGAGCTTGGACGATGCAGAGCAAAAAAGTCAAGTTACAGCTTGAACTAAACCAAAGCTCAGTTTCTATGGCAGTAGAGTCTTATGTTACGTTTAAGGTGAACCAGCTAGCAAAGAAGAAAAAGTACGACGATGACATAAGAGTGGCAGTCTTAGAACACTTGAGGGCAAATGCCGAGGGTACTTTCCTTTGGGTAGCTCTAGTCTGTCAAGAACTCTCCAACGTGACTATCCGAAAACGGCACACCCCGGATATATTAAAGTCATGTCCACCTGGACTCGATCCGCTATATGGGCGAATGCTGAAACAAATCACCCAATCAAAAGATACAGAGCTCTGCAGAGAGATACTTGCTACAGCCCTAGTCGTATATCGGCCTGTCACCTTGGAAGAGCTACATGCCCTCGTCGAGACACTTCGGGACTTGGAAAGCAAGGAGGTAGAAGAGGTCATCAGCTCATGTGGCTCCTTCTTGACTCTTCATGGCAATCATGTTTCCTTTGTGCACCAGTCAGCAAAGGACTACCTGCTGAGCAAAGCTTCAAACGAGATACTGCGTCGCGGGATTGCATACCAGCACCAAACGGTCTTTAAAAGATCACTGAACCTTCTCTGCACAACACTAGAGCGCGATATTTACAATCTACAGGCCCCGGGATATCTCGCCACCCAGGTATCAGCCCCCGACCCTGATCCGCTGGCCCCAATTCAATATTCTTGCATCTTCTGGATTGATCATTTCCATAGCTTGGCCGCGAATGAGATGGTCAGTGGAATTGATAAAATCTCTAGCTTCTTCAAAAACAAGTATCTCCAGTGGCTAGAGGCTCTCAGCCTCCTACACAGCATCTCTACTGGGGTGAGGGCGATGGAAAGAATGGAAGCCTTGGTGGTAGGTGGCCCTGTATATGAAAGAAGGTCTTTGCGGCATAGGAGCTAACAGTGCGCAGCAGGAGAAAGAATGGAAGGGCTTTCAAGAAATTTTGAAAGACGCCCGCCGTTTTTTGCTGTCTCATGGTGGGATCATCGAAATTGCTCCACCGCAAGTCTATGCGTCGGCTCTCATATTCAGTCCGACTAAGAGTTTAATTAGACAACTGTTCAGCCAGGAAGAGCCGGACTGGATCAACTTGAAGCCAAGGGTTGAAACAAACTGGAGCGCTTGTCTGCAAACCTTTGAAGGTCATTGCGATGGGGTGACATCAGTGGTGCTTTCCAAGGATGAACAGCGGCTTGTGTCTGGGTCTTGCGACAAGACAGTCAAATCTGGAATGCAGCCTCGGGCACATGTCTACAGACCCTCGAGGGCCACGAGGATAGCGTCAGATCAGTAGCGCTCTTGAAAAATGGCCAACGCCTGGCATCTGGCTCAGATGACAACACAATCAAGATCTGGGATGCAGCCTCTGGTGCGTGCCTACAAACCCTCAAGGGTCATAGCGCCAGTGTGAGATCAGTAGCGTTTTTCAGTGATGGCCAGCGGCTGGTGTCAGGATCGGACGATAACACAGTCAAGATCTGGGATGCCACGTCTGGCGTGTGCCTGCGGATCCTTGATGGTCATTATGGCAAAGTGAAGTCTGTAGTGTTCTCAGATGATGGGAAACGGGTGGCATCGGGGTCAAATGACAAAACAGTCAAGATCTGGGATGCCACCTCTGGTGCATGCCTGAACATTATTTCAATGGGCTATACTATACAATGTTGTTCGTTTGACCCGTCAAACGACTCCCGCCTTTCCACAAATATAGGAATCATAAACCTGGATATGCCAACGCCAGCTGCGATCCCATCCGTTGGCCAAACATCTTTGTCTCGCTCCAATCTTCATGGCTACGGCCTTGACGATGACGGCGCATGGATTATGAATGGTGGGCAGCGGGTGCTTTGGTTGCTGCCAGAATGGCGCTTTGTCAGATCAGCAGTAACGGTCAAAGGCACCAAGATTGCATTGGGTTGCGTCTCTGGCCGTGTCTTTGTCGTTGGATTCACGACCGATAGCTACCAAAAGTAGTGCACCGTTACTAGCCTACGATACCAAGGCACAGATACGCTTCTAAGCTATCATACCTTATAATTGTTCCGTATATATCTATTTTCGGCTACCCAACCACCTGATGAATTGAGCGGATATCACCTCCACCCACCTAAGGGTCGCCACGTTAATTGATTTTGTATATTCACCATTACTCAGTCATGTTGGAGTCGTTCCTGCATCATGGTAGGAAAGCTAGAGCCAGCCGCAAGCTCCGGCAAGTCTCAACACTGCTCAGAATATAACGTGCTACGACAGTATGAACTTTGTATTCCATCACCACGCCTCCACGAGCCATCTTTTCAAGGCTATATCCAGCACCAATCAGCTTGACGGGCATGTATAAAGCAAGCGGTAGAACGTCTTCTTTGAGAATCGCCTGTTAGAGTCCCAAGGGCGACAGAGGCAAAAGATGTCTGTGATGTATATAGCCCTTATTAATGTCTGGAAAGTGTGCAAACAAGTCATCAGAGCTGCGTTTTGCTGTCATGTCCGAGTGGTCCTCATTTGTCATAACTGGCCACCGCGTCACCCTACGTACTTCGGATAGGAATTCCGAGCTGACACCAAGTCCTTGTACAATTTCCTGCCCGCTTTCATAACAGTGGCTTGCAACACGTTCCTGGAATTTCTGCACTCCCCCCTGGACTTTTGAAATTCCCCTTCGAGACTCACTGCGCTTGGCCTGATCATCTGGTGAAAAAGTCTGAGCTGTCTCCCGGCTCTCATGACTTCCCTTTTCTTGTCATTACAGTCATGATTTCGCCATATGTATCCTAAGACTGCAACTTATCTTGGAGTGGCTGCCGCCTGGTAGGCACTCGAGATTTCCTAGACGATCTTCTTTGCTACTGAGCCTAGAGCCTAGATTGGGGTCCCTTGTGGCTATGGCCATGCCGTCTTGTCATCTGCATATTCTTGCTAGTAAGCTGGTCGTCTGGTTATACCCTACGTTCCGCGCCCCCGAACCTTTACACGCCTATCGTAGTGTGTTTGTCATCTCCGCGCTGTGCTGCCACGGCGCAGAGATGCAAGTGATTCAGAATGATGTGTAAGGGGGGTATTTCAAAGCCGGAGTCTTTTCGGGCTGACGTTCTGGGCTTAGCAACCGGCTTTGGTCTAGCCATGGCACCCTTTTCTGCTTATGTTGATGGGCTTTATAGATCCTAGGGCTTGTCTTTGCACGTTCACAGGGTCTATCATAAACGTCAATATTATCAAACATTATATCTACGGCACTAGTTGAATAGAAGCCATAGGCGCGGCTGCGTCACCTATACGAAAAAAAGAGAAACACTAACAACCGAAACAAGAAGAAAACAAACGTAAGCACGAGCGGCGCGTGTCCTCATAGAGTAGATATCACGGCCTAGAAAGAAACTAAAAAAGAGGAAAATACAAACATGACAAGAAAGACGAGAAAGACGAGAAAGACAATCAAAATCAACAGAACGGACGAGATAGAAGAAACAGGAAAACCTAATCCAGCAACGTCTTACTACACTGTTGCCTTCTTCCAGTGGGACCTCGACTATCCATTCACCACTCCAGTTGCACCCTGTCCATCCCCCAATGCCTCCCGGAACTGGGCCAGACCCAGGCCCACAATCGTATACATCAAAGCCCTCTGTCTCTTCTCGGTCGCCGTACCACCCATGTTCTGGCCAATCGCATCTAAAATACGCGAGCACTTGTCATCGTTTACGGCAACCATCTCGGTCGTGTCTTTCGGGAAATGGGGGATTGGCTCTCCGGTGTGGATGTCTAGAAGAGGGTACAGTCGGCAGTTCTTGTCGATATTATACGCAGTGCGGTTTGCGGTGGCAATGGTCAAATTGCGCGCTATGATCGAGTACTGGAATCCCCTGTTCCTGCTGTCAGGCGCCGGCCGCATCAAATAGGTATTCAAGACATCTGGATCCTGCTCTGATTTCACAGTCCTAGACCCCGGGATTTGGAGGCTACGTGTTGCGGGCACCTTGGTAATGGTGCGGTTGCCGATAGTTACTGTGGGATAGTCCGCAGGCGTGTACGCGGATGGAGCGGTATTGTTATAAGTTGATGCTACCGAGGCCTGCATATTGCCCTGTGCTGTGGTCTCCGTACCAGCTTGCGACGAAGGGACTTGGCCTGCACTGCTTTGCCCCATTGCTGGCTGCACACCAGCCTTATGCAAATTGCCATGGCCGTGGCCCAGCTTCTGCTGCCTTGCTTCCTTTGCCCTCTGTGCCAGGAGTTGTCTCACCCACACCTTTTGCAGAATCGTGGTTGAACGTCCAGACGCCTGCTGGGAGGCTACAATAGAAGCCGCTCTCGCGCTCATACTATTCTGGGCTCTCCAGGCTGCTCGCCGAGGGGATGTGGGGTCTGAACCAGATCCCGATGCAGCGGCCGAGTTGTGTGTAGCTGGGCCCTTGGTAGCTGGCGCGTTAACACTTCCATTCGATGCCAGAACGCGGGTGAGCATCTTCTCAATGTTCTTCAACTGCCCACTAAGAGCCATGATTTTGTCATCCATGATGGTAAATTTGGAGTCCAATCCTGCAAGATGCTTCTGGACGGCGGCAAGCTGAGCATCATTCTGGAGGCGGAATTTATCGACCTGCAGTAACAGCGGCTCCAACGCGGCGTCTAGACCATCGCCGTCTATTTCCTCGATAATAGAGGCGTGGCTATGGTATGAGGCGTCAGACGAGTCGTTAGATCCCATGACCGTGCTCTGACGATTCATTGCAGCATCAAGCAAAGCCGGATTGACATTGAGATAGGGATTTAGGCGAGGAACCAGAGGGCGAGCTATAAGCTTCCCAGTTCTAGCACTGTTCATCTCTTCATACAGCTCTTCACTTCCGACAGAAGAGTCAGAACCATCAGAAAAATGATCCATGTGTTCAAAAGGAGGAAACGTCATGCCAGCGGCTCTTCCATTCTCAGTCGGATTTGGCTGGCGGGGAGTCGCGGCAGACCCTGGGGGAGGAGCGTTTAAGTTCATATTGCGAGTTTTTAATAGGGTAGTCGTTGGTGTCAAAGCTATGATATTTGGAAGAGTACGAATAGAACTTGATTGAGATTTTTTTTCAGGCGTGGAAAGGTGGGATATTTATAGGCAAAAGCTGGTTGCTCTGCACACCATCAGATGCACTACACTACTAGAATATAGTAGGCATCTATCGCCGCATTGCCAGCATGAGGCTGCATATGTTAGACTATAAAGCCTTCTTTAACATTTGCGTAGAGGGGAAAGACACAAGTCATTGGTTGTACAAGCCTAGCCCATCTTCCTACTAGTAACTTCACGATCATCATGTGGTTGTTGATCCTTTTCTCTAATGCAGGCATGATATAATAGGCTATCGCAGTAGCGCCATGGCCAGTGGCAAAATGTCGACTGCTCTAGTGCAGAGCAAGTATCAGTTGGTTATTTGTGACTTTATTTTCGAATCTGAATAACAGCTAAAACTTAGTCAAATGAAGCCGCCTGCACAGATGCCTGGGGCACGACGCCTGTGGGCTACCAACGTAAGGCGGGAGGTATCCCCTCGGCATAGAGTAGCTAGACCCCCATCAGCAAGAGGTCTCTCCTTGCCAGCCAGCGCCGAGACATATGTGCTGCGTGAGTCTCTGTGTATCTGTACACTTCCTGAAGGGAGCAGTTTTTTTTCTGTATGCTAACCCTAACGCGATGTGATGTATTTTCAGTGTCTACTGAAACTACTAATAAATAACCCTAATGATCCGCACAGTATGACGTATTACCGCTCTAAATCTACGTGGCTGTTTTCAGAGTTAGCACACACATCAAAAACTAGCTCGCTGCTGGGGGCAAAAATTGGGTTGGGATCATGAAATTTATATTCTGCCCGGAACAGAAGGCAAAGTAGCTGGGCGTTAGCTTAGAAAGCAAGTTCTGCATGGTTTTGAACTGTATTTGGTTAAAGATAGCTCATTCCTAAGCTGATAGCCTATGCCGTCATACGTACTCACAGTGGAACTTGCCTCGCCTCCCTTGACCCCCAGATCCTGCGTATAATTTATAATACCAAATTGCCATGGTCTATGGTGAATAGCCAGAAACATAGCTAGCTGCAACGTGTAGGGATTGATGAATCCACCGAGCTCTTGGACCGGACAAACAGTATTATGCGAGTAGCGTACACTACGCCTTGAGTTTTTAGATTACTAGTACGCAGCTGGCGGAGCTGAAGGGGCATTTCCTGGCTAGGTTTTTGGTTACGGAACTTCGTCCTTTTCTTACACTATTTCTTTATTCCCTGACCTACATACCTTGGTACCTCGATATATTTTCTTCCACATCCCTCTTTTTTCTTACCTTTCAGTTGTCGAGTCTCATTTCTCTCCCCCCTCCTCATACTCTCTGGCATTTTGTCTGTGATAGCTTCTCTTTTTTCCCTTGCGTGTAAACTGCGCGTCTTTTCAGAGCTCGGGCCCTTAAAGCTGGTCCTCTTCTATTCTTTCGGTGTTGCTTGTCGGCTGTTGGAACTGACAACAGAAATGCCATGCTTGGATTCATTTCGTATTGGGTAAGCCAGGTCCTCTATGCGCTCAGCACTCCCGTTGTGTTTTCCGGCTTCAATTTTTGTCCATCTTTTTTCTTCCTGCTTGTGGTTGATTGAAGCTCTGAAGCTCGAAGATGCTATTATTTTTGACCGTCTGATCTCGTTTCCGCGCATTCCGTTTTTGTCGTTGCGCAAGCTTGGGTAATTTCTGGTTTGAGCTCATTCTCCTTCCTATGTCACAGCGAGACAGCTACAGCATGAGCGCTGACTAATGAGCTAATACCACCGACCTGCCTGACCTCCATTTATCCATCAGCCTAAGTTAAAGCAGACAACATGAAGCCAAACAAAGCCGACCGAAATTCTTCATTTACTCATTGGACGTCCGCAAACCAAGTCATGAACGCTAATCGTCCATTTTTCTTTAGATGCTTCCCGTCATCTCCGGCGTAACATGGCTGGGAATGCTATTGGCCATGCTCATTTACTGGGCTGGCACACAAGACGCCGTTCACCTGGTGGATATGAACGAACAACAAAGCATTGCGTATATCTCGGACATTGGCGCCCTCACTCTAAAGCCGCTCTTTATTGCGGGGTGTGCGGTAACTTCAGTTTTTTTCGCTGTTAGCTTTGTTGCCACCCGTTGGCTGCGCCATCGAGGGCGGTTGCTACCAAACGTCACCATGCTCGAAAGGATTCTGATGTGTTTGAACATCTTCTCCGCCATCGTGGGAACCGCCGGCCTGATTTTCCTCTCCATTTTTGATACATACCGGCATTCTGGAGTGCACAACGCCTGTCTGATTCTTTTCCTAATTGGATTCATTGCCAGTGCTATATTTGCTTGTTGGGAGCTCCGTAGTCTCCGACACTGTATGTGTGCCCCTCCCCCTTCAGTGCTCGTGTTCCTTGCTAATAACCAACTGCTAGATTATGTCGATGAACCACGCCTCAAGGCCTCCTTTTACACCAAGCTTGCCTTTATTGTCTTGGAGGTATCACTTGCCATTGTCTTTGGCATCCTGGCTAAGACACATAAAAGGGACCCTGCTGCAGTAGTAGAGTGGATTCTTGCCTTCATCTTCTCGTTCTATGTGTTTTCATACGTAATGGATCTGTGGCCTGCCGTGCACACTAGGAAGCCTGAAATGCGATACCAACAGCCCCATAGGCTTGCCGTCAGCAGCTCTAGGGGATCACCGCACACCTTGGAACAGACTATGGTGCCACCGCCACCAGAGGCCCACATGGGCCATTTTTGATGGTATATTTTGCTTTCTAATATTTCTGTTTGCTTATGAGCATGCTATTTTTTTACTAGACACTAGACCTTTTTTTTTTTTATAGCTTGAGGCTCAATTTATGTGTTCGTATTTCGTCTCGACGGCTGCTAGTATTTTGTGGGGCTCGTCGTGCTGTCGTGACCCTGCTCGTTTTCCATGATCCTTGTCTTTAGTTATGTTTCTCGGGCATTGTAACAACTGAATCATGACGCGGTAGTATGTGCTTCTGCCTCTAAGCTACATATTAATTTTTACACATCCAGCTAATTGAAGAATTGCTGGAACGCATAGCAACGAGCCTTCGGTCGCGCTGCGCTGCTGACACCGGCAAATATCTGGCTAAACTATTTGGCGCCCTTATTAAGTGGGTACCTTCCTGATTTTTCTCACGACTTGGTTTTGCGACAACTGGAAACCCAGACTTGCTGTAGATGATCTAGGAAAGCGCGCTTCGTTACAGCCCTCTTTCTCCTGCCTCTCCTGTACAGCGTGTGCTGTGCTACTTTATGCCATTATATGCATCGTAGCTTTGTCAGCCTTGTGATGTTTTTCACCGCCTAATCAAGGGTGAAAATCGAAAAACTCTGCTCTCACCCACAACCTTCGTTGGGTGTTAAGAAATTATGGTTGCGCTGTGTTTGTCGGTTTCAAATACTTGCTGAATCCTCATCTTTATTTTGGCAGACGTGAATCACACAAGCCACTCTTCAATTATCTCCGCTATCTCTCTGCTTTATCGGCAATTGTGTCTACATTTGACACCAGAATTCTGTCCAAGGCTTGTTATCAGGCTTCACGTGCTGGTTAAGACGCCAATTCGCTCGCTCGACTACTTTTTGTTCTACATATTCGTCGACCTTCCTTCGCCTTTAGCGTCTGGACTGCCTAATCAAAAAATCCTGACTGCATTTGCGCCGCACATCATAGGGCTGTAAGCATCTATTTTACTTAGGGTTTGTTTCCCCAGAACTGCATTGGCTTTGGAGTCGCTCGTCTCCCCACATCGCCTCGAGTGTCGAACATCGTTTCATTAACATTGTATAGAGTCAGATGAACCATTTCCAGGTTCCAGAGGACCCCTTTTTTTGGGACTCTGATGTCCTTGTGGCAGAGCTCTACAACCCGAGTGAGCCTTGGTATCCCTCTGGCATTGAAGTGCCAGATAGAGACATCGTCCTTCAGGCCTTCCAACGTTTGAGAATTGGCGGCCGTCTTTTCCTAACATGGGGGAATATCCAGCACAACACCTATACTGAGCTCTTTGCTGATTTGGGTATCGCTCTCCCTGAACATCGTTTTTGGCTTCTCGATGCTCTTGAATTTTTACAGGGCCGTAGCAATGCCTATATGTCGTGGAAGATGTCACGCACTCTGAGGCTCAAGTCCAAGACGTCTCTATCAGCGCAGTCCTCTGTGTCACCATCCCCAGGTATGCCTTTTATGCCCAATGCGCAACAGTCTGTGCAACGGCTGCAAATTCAACAATCGCCTAGCCAGCGTGACTCGCCGAGAATGCCATACGGTCAACTTGTGACGCTGGGTCATGCATCCAATACATTTGCTTCCCCTGCACAGTCTGTTCAAGCTTCCACGATGAGTGCATCTCCAGTCCCTGCGTTTCCACCGTCGCAAGTGCATGTGCAAACGGCACGAACATCATCTCAGCCTCACCTACAAACACTGCAACAGGGACAATTGGAAACGAAAGAACCGCAGATGCTGCCCTTACCAGGCCCTGATCCTAACGCAGTGTTACACGCCCTCCCGGCCCCTGATCATGAACCAAATGCCCAGATACCCAATACTATTCACAATCCGGTTGATCTATCAGATCACGCACCTACCCTCTCCAAGCCCAGAAGAAGGGTAAATCCAATCTCTGTAACAACTACTGCGGCAGAAGTGCCCCAAGCATCTAAGCTCGGATCATGTCGCCCTTTTCTCACAAATGGCACATTTAGTCTGCAAAATCGCTACCTAGACAGCGATGATAACTCCGATTCTGGTAGCGAAGGGTTTTCCATAGTGAATACGCGCCACTATGCTCGAATACAGCCTAAGAAAGCTTATAAGGCCGTGATTTCGGTGCTGAATGGTCGCATACAGCCTGGGAAGTTGATCAGTCGCGATGATTCTGCCAGTGACCAGGAAAGTTACATTATCGGTGACCATGTTGATCCCGATTCTAGTGATTTGGACCGCCAGGGCTCTGAGAATGAGGATCAGGCTCGGGACACGGCCCAAAATGTCCTCACCACCCAAGCCGTCAACAAAATCATTGATGAGAGAATATCTCAATTTGTGGACATTTTTACATCCAACTATCTCCCTCGCCTGAAGGCAAAAGCATTCGAACTTTGGAATGAGGGACGGTTGGAGCGTCAGATTGGCAGCCGTCTCCGGGAAGCTTCCGCTACTGTGGCACACTTAGAAAACCGGATCTCGTCGATACGGATGCAGATGCATTTAACTAAATGGAAATCTCGAGATTCACTGTGGCATCAAACTATGTGCTTGGAGCTTTCGGTCATCGAACGCGAGAAGAAGAAATGGTTAATCGAACTTGTGAAGGGCCCCCGACCGGCCAAAATACCCGCCTCTGCCAAGCCGAGAGTCAAACGTCGAAGAATTGAATACACGCCGTCGGACAGCGAGTGTGAGGTGATCAGTGATAGCGAGTCGTCAATTGGGTTTATTGATGATGACGAGATTGAAGAGGAAACAACGTTGCCAGGAGCATCTCGTAGCTCAATCCCTCCAGCTACTGCACCTCGTCCCCTCTATCCAGAATCAGATGTCGAAAAACTAACACCGGCGGCGGCGCCTGCTGAAAACACTATACTAATGGAAATGAACGCGGATGCTCTTCAAGCTACCCCTCTTGACAAGTCTCCGGAAAATGACATCGAAATGCTGTATCCTGAGTCGTCGAACCACATTCCTACGGCCACTGTTTCTATAAACATTGAAAGTTCACCTGCCAAAAACGGGGAAAAGGTCGATGAAATGGAAGATGTCGTGATGGAGCCACATTCTGTCGAGCTTGACTCTTCTGCTCCTATTCCAGATGCTTCAGCTGCCATAGAGTCTAGACCTCAAGAGGAGCCTGCTAGCCCCGGCACCACCACCTCTACTTCAATAAGAAATGCGGATGAGTCTCTCTTCTGCAGCGAAAACCCCCCTCCTTCCCCTTCAGTGATTTCCATCTCTGATGAGGGTGGGGATGACGATGACGAGGACGAGGACGAAGAAGCGGGAGACTTTGTGACTTACGACCTTTCACTATGGAAAGCCATTCCGAACAATTTCAATTGCCTCCTTCCTAAGGAGTTACTCAAAGTCCATGGAGATATGGGCCGGGCCCTAATCGGTGCGATATATAGCATGTCGGCCAACCTACGGCAGAAACTGTTTACCGAGATCACAGCATGCAACAACCTTCCCGAGAAGTTCTGGAACACTGTCATGATCCGATCTTCAACCGAGACAGCGGTGCAGATTGCGGCTATTGCCTTGTTCAAATGCGCTATTAGTGGTACCTTTGACCACATTCGGCCTGAAGTGTTTCAAAAGAAGAAAGGCTCTATCACTGGCGCGCTCATGCAGTGCCATCGCAATTTGCCTCCATTTTATCGCGCTCTCTACGATATACAGGCTGGTTTCCCACAAACAGCTGACGATTTGGTTGCTGGTAGCGATGAGTCTGGGGTAGAATACCAGACTGGGGTTGATTTGCCTAATCAAGCATCTAAAAAGAAACAGCGCTTTATATCTAAAGAGGTCTCCGCAGCCTATGAAGAACGCATGAGACGCGAACAAGCCCGATGGGACGAAAAGGTTGAACTGGCAAAAAAGTCCAAGTTGCAAGCCGAAGCCATCCCCAACGAAAAGTCTCGCCTGATCATCAATATGTCCAAGAGTGAGGACGAACCCTTTATCTATATTCCGGACAGCGTCGCCAATGCCACCAGCGAAATCTTTGACGCTCAGATTGAGGGTATCCGGTTTATCTGGGATAACGTAGTGGCGAACGATGGAGAGGTATCTAGCAACGGCTGCATGCTGGCCCATACCATGGGTCTTGGCAAGACCATGCAGGTCATTTCTGTGCTTTTGGCTATTGTAGAAGCCACGCATTCAAGCAATCCCGCGGTTGTATCGCAGATCCCCAAGCAATATCGTCGTCACCGCTTCTTGATTCTGTGCCCTACGCCTTTAGTTGACAACTGGATCAAAGAGATTGAGCGATGGGCTGGCGATTCCATGATGCCCCAGGTTTTGGCTCTAGGCAACATGTCTTCTGGACAGCGAAATGCGGTAGTTAAACAATGGAGCAAAAACTCAGGATGCCTTATTCTCAGCTTTGCTCTACTTGGGCGTCTTTTCAAGACGGGCGACGAGATTATGCAAATTATCGCTAATAGCGCAGATATTGCCATTGCCGACGAGGCACATGCCCTCAACAATGCTGGCACCAATATCCGCCGGGCCTGCAATGAAATTAAGACAATGGCCAAGATCGCACTCACAGGCTCGCCCATGGCCAACAACACTCTTGAGTACTACCACATGGTAAACTGGGTGGCACCAAAGTACATGGGCTCTGAGGAGGACTTCAAAGTTTCCTATGCTCGTCCTATCGAAGATGCAAATGTAGCTGACGCCACGCCCAATGAGAGATACCGTGCACGCCAGCTGCTTAAACGCTTGACTAAGAAGTTGCGCCACAAAGTTAACCGCGCAACTCTTGCCTCGCTGCCTAGCAATGTTCTTCCGCGAAAGCAAGAGTACATAATTGGCTTTCCGCCTCTTGAGGGTTTGCAACAAAAACTGTATTCTGAGTATGTCAATCTGCACAAGCAGTACGGCTTCTCCTCGGACTTTGGTGCGCTAGATAATCTTTCTATTATTTTGACGCACCCCAAATGCTTCGCCATGAAGCTTCGCGGTGCAAGAGCGGGCAGAAATGGCAGGGATACTGATAACGAGATTGCCGAAAGAGAAACTCTCCCAAAGGAGATGTCGCAGGCCCTTCTGGATATTGTTGACCAAGAGCCTGACTTGGATAATGTGAATTTATCTTGGAGATCTCACCACATCATGAGTATTCTCGATGAATGCCGCAAAGTAAAGGAAAAGGTCCTCGTCTTTTCGCAGTACCTTGATGTCCTGGATTATTTTGAGGAGATCTTTATCCGTCAGGGGCGTAAGTTTTGCCGCATTGATGGATCGACAGACAAGCGCGTGGCTATGGTTGATCGCTTCAACCGAGAAGATTTTGAAGTCTTCCTCATTGCCACCAAGGCTGGTGGCACAGGCCTAAACATACAAGGTGCCAACCGCATAATTATTGTCGATTTCAAGTACAACCCGATGTGGGAGCAACAAGCGATTGGTCGTGCATATCGGATCAAGCAGACTAAGGACGTCTATGTATACCGCTTTGTTGGCTCGGGATCGTCAGAGGCTGTAATGCTCCATAGGGCTGTGTTCAAAATGCAATTGACAGATGCTGTTGTTGACGAGAAGACCCAGGTTGCCCGGTCTGAACTGCGGAAGGGATCCAACGTTGTGCATTTGACGGAACCCATCTCCCAGCCCTATGACAAATACCTAGGCGTTGACGGTGTGCTCGATAAGCTTCTTACTGATACCTTCTCCCGGAAGGGCATAGTCTACGTCGACCATACGGATACCTTTGCAGAGCCCGACGAGGAAATCCCGGTGTCGGACGATATTGCCAAGCACGTCAACGATGAGCTTCGTGCTATAGAAGAACGCGAAAAGAATGGAGATCATGCCGTACCTTTTGCTCCACTTGACCATGGCCCTGCAGCCGGCGGATCGCAAGTAAATAAACGAAATGCAAGGGGGCAAGCTGGCGCAACTCGAGATGACGCAAACAGCTCTAGCAACATTGGGGATCATAGCGTAGCGTTATACCAAGTCCTTCCATACCACCAACGACCGCGCCTAGCACGACTTCAATCGTTGATGAATGAGCACAACTCGATGCCGGCATACAGCAGCCAACTTCCGCTCACTCTTGATGGCTCCACAGACACTGATTTCCCTGAACACGCAATCTTTCGCCAAAATTTGCGACTAGGCTTCATGAGGGCAGCAGCTTCAATTAGCAAGGCGACCAAAATCCCTACGCAAGCAGAGGAAGACAAGGCTACAGCCCGCAGCATGATTATTGACGATTACCTCTCGGTAAACATCCGCGGCGATCTCCCTCGCCGTACCCGTGAGAATCTAGTGCTGGATCTCATGGGGCAAGACCGCTTTGCTCTGTGTCTTCTGAATCAGGTACACGGCTTGACGAACAACATGATTGCCGTTTCCATGGATAGAGTCCTACGGGAAAAGCACAGAGAGCTGGGGGCCATGGATGAGTACAAATATCGAGATCTCTTCCCTGTTGAGCTGCGGGCACATTACTGGAGCCAGCCAGTCTCACCACAGGACTCTGTCGCAAATGTGGCGACTTTGGTCACGCCTACGCTCCCAAAGCCGACGGCTAGTGGAAATACAAGTGTCACATCAAATGGTACCTCACAGACCAAGTCAGTGGCTAGGGATAATATACATGCCTCTCTCTTACATAAAGTCAGTACCAAGCAGATTCGACACTCGCTTCCAGCCCATCAAGACCCAGATGTAAGTCTTTCTCTTCTTTTTTGTGTATAGATTCGTTGCGCAGGCCAACTAACTCCGCTTTTCCCATCTCATAGCACCTTTCTCAGATGCATAGCCGTATCCTAGCTAATGCTGCAACAACCCAAAGCCCCGCATCCGCTAGCACTACTAATAAAGGCCATAAAAACAGAGACCTTGCGGTTCTTGACGCGGTGCGTAGGCGGCGCGATCGCCAGGCATCGCTAGTCTCATCTATATCTTCAGCAGGATCAGTTTCAACGAGCGGCTCACGGCAGTCTTAACCATTGTGGCTAGCAACCGCCCGATCGTGGACGTTTGTGTATACGTATACATGTACGCCAACAACAATTCCTACGGCGCAAACATCGCCGTCATTCATTTCTCCGTTCGTCCTTTCTGGCTGGTTTTCTATAGTTTTCGAATACCCAATATTGCATTATATTTTTCTTGTTTCTATAAACTTGACGTCAACACCCCATTGATTGTCGTAATGTGGCACGACATGACAGATACACAACCCTCGAGACAGGGGCAACAACCAATCATAAGCAGCGGCTTTCTCAGCCTCGTAGCCTTGCAGCCTTACTCGATCTTCTTCCTTTTTCCTTGGTTTTGGGTGCATATCTAAAACAACACTTGCACAGAATACTCAAAGCCGATGAAAAGAAGGAAAAGAAAAGACCAATGCATGTCCTGGTACATGCAGGAATCAGCCCATGCGGTCAAAGCAATGAGAGGATAACCAGCGCAGACATGTAGCAAAACTTTCACTTCACCTTTCTTTTCCCTTCTTTTTGATTTACACATTCTCTAGTGGGGCTTGTGAAATAAGGAGATAGCCAATGAGAAGCACGGCAATTCTAAGAGTGGAGTAGAGCCAAGATGGTTCGCAGTACTACAATGGTTCACAAGCAGCAACGCACTAATATCCAGTGGTTTCATGCTTACTAACAAGGCACTGGGGATAGCTGAAACTGTCTTTCGTTCGACGCTAAGAGTCAAAAAAAAAAAAAGCGGAAGGAGCAATTTTACGACTTTCGTTTTTTCTCTCCTTCTTCTTGAGAATTTACGTGAAAAAGAGAATTGACGATAATCCTCCTCCTCCTTTTTTTTCCTTTCTTTTCTTTTCCTGCCGCACAGTAGCCACTATCTTAGTTGTTGCAACTGCTTCCAGAAACTAACATCGCCAACTTCCAAAACACTCAATCCTTTATTTTTCCGTCCGCTTTCCCTTGCCATGGACGCCGTTCTCCGCCAATCTAAGGCCGTGTGCCCATTCCTCAAGCAGTCTTCGCCTGCTGCTCTGCGTGCCCTGTCAACCTCTGCACGCGCCCAGCCTGCGATCCCAGCTTCTATTGCTTCCGCTCCGGCTATGCTGACCTCGCCCTGCCGTGGCGGGCCCATGTCGAAGCTGCAGGTCCTAGCCAATCGCTGCCCCGTCATGGGCCAGGCCATGGCTGTGCGCTCGTCTCAGTACAGTACCTCGGCTACCGCTAGCGTTGCTGCTACTACTCCCGGCGCATCTGCTAAGCCGGCCGGCCTGTACACTCAGCAAAAGCGCCGCATCCATGGCGGCAAGCCGCAGGGCGCCCGGGAGGCTGATCGAGCGGTGTTCTCCAGCAAGGAGACAGGTGAGTCCAGCTCCTAAATTTGCATGATGTAGTATCGAGTTCCCATACTGAATTCTCTGTTCCAGCCCACCACAAGATTGCCAGCATCAACCCACTGTCCGAGGGCCCCAAGTTTGACTACGACCGCTGGTACCAGGACCAGCTGGACCTGAAACACAAGGACAAGTCGTACCGCTACTTCAACAACATCAACCGTCTGGCCAAGGAATTCCCTCGTGCTCACCAGGCCACGTCCGAGGACAAGGTCGTGGTTTGGTGCGCCAATGACTACCTCGGCATGGGCAGCAACCCTCACGTTATTCAGACCATGCACGATACTCTGGATACTTATGGCTCGGGCGCAGGTGGTACCCGCAACATCTCGGGTCATAACAAGCATGCCGTCGAGCTGGAGGCCACACTTGCCAAGTTGCATGCCCAGGAGGCAGCCCTTGTGTTTAGTAGCTGTTATGTGGCCAACGATGCCACCCTGGCCACTCTTGGCAGCAAGATGCCAAACTGCGTGATTCTGTCGGACGAACTAAACCATGCCTCTATGATCCAGGGCATTCGCCACAGCGGCACCACCAAGATGATTTTCAAGCACAATGATTTAGTCGACCTGGAGACCAAGCTGGCAGCCCTGCCCCTTGAGCAGCCCAAGATCATTGCCTTTGAGTCGGTCTACAGCATGTGCGGCTCGATTGCCCCTATCGAAGCCATCTGTGACCTGGCCGACAAGTACGGTGCTATCACCTTCCTCGATGAAGTCCACGCTGTCGGCATGTACGGCCCCCACGGCGCTGGTGTTGCCGAACACCTGGACTGGCAGGCCCATGCCACCGGCCGCCCTGCTGGCTCTATCATGGAGCGCATTGATATCATCACTGGCACGCTGGGCAAGGCCTATGGCTGCGTCGGTGGCTACATTGCTGGCAGTTCCAAGCTGGTTGATGTCGTGCGTTCGTTAGCCCCTGGCTTCATTTTCACTACCTCGCTTCCACCTGCCGTCATGGCTGGGGCGCGTGCATCGATCGAGTACCAGATGAACTACGCTGGGGACCGCCGTCTGCAGCAGCTGCATACCCGCGCCGTCAAGGAAGAACTCACTGCGCGTGACATCCCTGTTATTCCCAACCCATCACACATTGTGCCGGTGTTGGTTGGCAACGCCCGCCTAGCCAAGGAGGCGTCCGACATGCTGCTCAAGGACCACAAGATCTATGTGCAGAGCATCAACTACCCCACTGTGCCTGTCGGTCAGGAGCGTCTACGCATCACTCCGACTCCCGGCCACACGCGTGTTTACCGCGAGGCCTTGGTCTCGGCACTCGACTCGATCTGGACTCGTCTCGATATCAAGCGCACGAGCGACTGGGCTGGACAGGGCGGTTTTATTGGAGTTGGTGCCCCTGAGAAGCCGGAGGCACCCATCTGGACTGAGAAGCAGCTGGGTATTGAAGAAGCTACGCGCAAGATCGTAGCCAGCGGAAAGGCTAGTGTGAACCAGGTCACTGAAACACTGTTGGCCCAAGAGGAGCCTCGCGCAGCTGCCGCAACTGCCTAGGTAGGGCTGGCTGCATTATGCCAGCCAGGCTTGGTTATGTCCGCCTTGGTATAAGTAGACTAGACAATCGTGCGCCAATATTAACCGATTTTAAAGTCGAGTTACTTTACTTTTAGCTCATGCCTTGGTGCTTTCCTATACACACATCTATGCTTTCTGTTCCCTGTTTCGCGCTCGTGTCGGATTGTGGCCTCTTCTTGGGAAAACCCCCGCCAAGGACATCTCCGTTTTTGCCCTGTCATAACTTTTCTTGGCCCAAATCCTCCCCTCTCATATCTCCTTTTTCTCATGCGTCTTGAATTTTTTTTTCTCCTTCTAGTATTTGTTAATGTCCTTTGCTTTAGTTTTTGTTTTTAATTTCTTCACCGTCACTTGTAAAAAAGAAAAGAAAGAAAAGAAACCCCCCTCCCTCCCTCCCCCAAAAAAATTAAAAATTAAAAAAAAAATTACGAGATTGGAACATCTTTATTTGATTTGAATTTATCTATCGTCTACTCGAATCACTGAGATCAAGCGACGCCGGATTGGTTACCAGGCAGAATTAACCCTCTGCAAGGCTGATCACACACAAGTAAGCTTGTGACCCGGCTTCCTCCTGTAGTCAGAAACAAAAAGCATCTCCAAATATACCCTAAGCCTAGAAGTGTGGCTAACCCCAAGTTCCCCACAAGCATTCGTCCCCCTGAAACCCCTGCCACGCTTGAAGATCACAAAAACGAGACGTGCAGAGTCCTGTGCAGCTTAGAACAGCGCCCCCAAAGACAAGAAAACCTGACTGTAAGCATCCAAGGGCTCATGATGCATTCTTCCACTTTTTTCGGTGGCTACTGGATGAGGCGCAAGGCGGCCCCCTTCCTAGTGACCCGCCACAGTCACTAGCCCGCCCGAGGACACAGGAGCGCAAGAAAAAGAAGAAAAAGAAGAAAAAAGTAACAAAGGAGTGAACTGTGTGAACTCTCAAAATTCAGTCCCGAGTGTGAAGATGAACTCCTTGAGTTGGAGCGGTGTTGCAGCGATGTGGAGTTGACGATCGTGGAAAATGTCGTGGAAAAGGGGGCGAGTCGAGGTTATCCCCAAAGTTGGGTAAGTGCGGCCTCAAGGATCCACAGCCTATTGTCACATTCATTGACAGGGTCAATGAAAAACAAAGCACGAAAACCGGATATCGGTGTCATAAACGCGGGCCACCGGCAGCCTGAAAAAGGAGAGGCATCAGACCTCAAAGGTACCCCCCCGCTGTAGGAGCATCTCACCAACAGTAACAGACAGAAATAAGCAAACACAGGAACCAGGCACAGGAATCAAAGGATTTCCCCTAACAACTCACGATATCGCTACTTTCGTCTGGGAGAAAATTAAACACAATAGAAATAAAAATATAGGACTAGACGCCGCTCTTAACCCCGACAAGCAAAGCGTTTTTGGGAGCAAGCGCTCTGTCCAATTACTAACATTTCTTTCATCTCGAGGATCCACAGCCTTGTCTTTGCGGCAGCATGTTTTTTGCCTCCCCCAGAAATACTAGCAAGTTTTCCTCCTGTGCAAAACTCGGAAAAGTCTTTATCCAATGACATTGAAGGGCTCAACAAATTGTCTCGTCATTACTCATGAAATCCTGCATCAACAGCGGCCCTTGTCACTGTTGGCAACGTTGTCCCACAAATTTGTCGGTGCAAGGCTTGCGCCTTGTCTCGACTTACATAAGCTTCTTCTATCATGCCGTTCCTTGATCCACCGCATCGGGTGCTGCTTCTTCTGTACTTCTTCTGTACTTCTTCTGTACTTCTTCTGTACGCCGCTGTACTCGGCGGACTCGTGGTACTCGTCGTACTCGGCAGGTGCTGTTACTCTATTTGTGCAACCACCATAACTGCTTATCACGTGATATGAGATATGGCAGCTACAATTTTTTGTGAAACAAGGACGGAGAATAGTATAGCTCGCTCCGGGTCCCGAGCTCTCGTATAGCTATGCTCGCTTTTCGCTCATCCCTCGCGCGCTAATCTTGAGGTAAGCGCAGGCCCCCCGACTCCGGTCCAGAAAATGACGTATACGTTTCGCCTATAAGCAGTGTGTATATACATTTGGCCTGCCCTTAGTTCCTAAGTCCCTAGAGACGGACTGACATGCTTCGTCAGTTTCTCCGTCTCCGGCAGAGAGCCGCTTCGTTGGCGGCTCTTTTTCCAGGGTCCTCCCCCTGCAAAGCGGGCATGCCTGGCTACCAAAGAGTGTCCAAGCTAGTGACGAAAGGCCAGTCTAGCTGCATCCAGCAGATTTTAACTGCCCACATGAAGCGCTTCTTATCCAGAGAGAAGAATCTCCTGCTGTCGTTTCGCTCGATGGCCATCGTGTCTTTCCCCCCTTTCATTTGTTTTTTTTATCCTGAGACTACCCAGCCTCCGGCATCATATTAAAAACCCCATAGATAGATTCCTCCCTCCATAAACATCAAACCCTCAGGGTTATCTCGCTACGGAAGCTTCTCACGTAATTACGACTGGTGCAGCGGCAACTCGCCACCCTTTTGCTAGTTTTACTCACTACGCAGCCGCGCCATTGCTACCCGATCCTTTTGCCAGTTTTCCCGCTACACGTTCATCTTGACATCTACAGCCGGCCGTCATTTGACTCATTCATCCACTTACCCTTACATAATAATATAATGACAGACCAACCACGCACCAAAGGTCCACGAGCCTGCGTCACTTGCGCCAAAGCCAAAGCCCGCTGCATTCCTGGTCTGCCTGGAGCTACACGCTGCCAGCGCTGCAATCGGCTGGACAAAATATGCGAGAACCAGGAGCCTGCACCCCCACGGCCTAAGAAGGCTCCGAAGCTTACTCGAGTCTCTGAGCTAGAACGCCGTCTCAACGATCTTACCGCTAAGCTTCAGGCCAGCCAGGGCGGCCATGCAGTTGGCTCTTCCACGGCATCAGGATCCGGAGTGGCAGGCTCTCATTCCCCTGCTCCACCATCTCGTTCACCATCGCTGACAGCCGAGATAAGGATGACTTCGATCGAGCAGCATGACGAATTGCCGAATAAACGGCGCAAAAATACGAATCTCGGCGAGAGAATCAAGGCGGATCACCGATTTAACCACATCTTCCCACACCAGGACTCCGTTCTGTCCTCAGTAGAGACTTCTTCGCTATCCTCAAACTCAGGCGGGGCCATTCCTCGCTCTCCGTCCATGGGGAGTCCAATCGCCTCAGGGCCTGCCTCTTTAGCGTCTCAACCCTCTATGTCTACTTCTACATGCGCATCTGCGACCACAACCGCAGCCACCTCAACAACAACTCCCGCGCCGGGCCCTTCCCAGATCTGGCCCGTCAGCACATCGCCAGAAGCCACCGAGCTGCTCACCATCTACCGAGAAGGCTGCGAACCACTCTTCCCCTTCGTCATTGTGCCAAAAACGATGGACGCCACCGAGCTAGCCCGCACGCGACCCCTGCTCTTCCGTGCTGTCATGATGGTCGCACTATTCTATGACGGCAGCCACCAGGCAGTCGCCATGCAGGAGCTTCTACAGACCCTCATCGCTGCGTCGTTCCTCGGCAAGCCACAACGCAGCCTCGACCTACTACAGGCCCTGCAACTATTGGTGTGCTGGGTCCAGTTCGATCTCAACGGCTTCCAGACCACAAATCTAATTTTTCTCATCCGCGGGATCTCAGCTAGCATGGCGCCCAAGAATCTAATCAACTCAGCGCCTGATTCA
Source organism: Ceratocystis harringtonii (assembly GCA_002018265.1). Lineage (NCBI taxonomy): Eukaryota > Fungi > Ascomycota > Sordariomycetes > Microascales > Ceratocystidaceae > Ceratocystis > Ceratocystis harringtonii. The sequence continues at coordinate 34,765 of MKGM01000127.1, read as the reverse complement.
CGCATGTTAGAGCACTTGCGCGCCTTTGTAGGCGTTTATTATATTAACACTTTGTAAGTCGCCGACTCCTGGCCTGCTCTTTTGTCTTGTTTAACATCTACTATCCATGGCCCACACAACAACTAACCCAAATCAAAGTGTGTTCACCACCAACAAACGCCTAGACGTCTGCATGGATACAGGAGCTATTGACAGCTGGTGCTCAATCATCGAGATGCATAAGGAGCTGCCTAGCGACGAGCTCCTAGTGCACCTTATCCGTATTCAACGACTGGCCCAGATCATCAGCATCACCGTCTCGACCAGTAACGATAACCGTTCAACGACGGGAGTTCCACCCGCTCCATTTAGCATGGTTGTGCACGGGCTCCAACAACAGTTGCAGGATTTTAAAGCAGGGCTACCGCTCCATCTGCGCTCGTCTAGTGAGTTAACCCTAGACAACCTGGCCCTTACGTGACTCTAGTTTCAGGTATAGCCCGATACTTACACTCAACAGCCGCCATCAACACACATATTTCCATAGCAGAAATCCTTCTCTACGAAATCGCCATATCCGACACAATATCATCGAAGCTGCTCGCCTCGCAGCGCATCCAACTCCTGTGGAATTGCGCCACGGCCGTCAAATCCTACTTGATGCATCGCTTTCCTACTAACCGCCAGATAACATCCGATGCTATTAAACAGCCTACTAGTGTCTGCCTCAGCTGCTACGACTTCGCTTTTGCCATTCTAACTTCACTCAAGCTGCTGCTGCTACGCTTCCCCGGGTGGGATCGTGTGCAGGTTTCCCAGCATCTTGAGCTCGGGCCCGCCATCGACATGCAGGTGAGCGAGATGGAGTATTTCATCGAGACACGCACTATGCGCCGCCGGAAACAGCATGCCGAGGAACCACCCCAAATGAATATTGACTCCAGATCCAACTGTGGATCAGGGTGGGGCAACTCCGAGCTCAATGCCTCGGACTGGGCAGCTGCTGTATTATCGTCTGTCAAAACTCCGGCGCCGCAAATGACGGACCCACTAGAGCGGCTGGTGATGACGTTGAAGAACCTGCGCGTCATGCTGGACAAGGAGATGGAACTGATTATACAAGAGACGAGCACACTAGACATATCAGGCGTCGGGCCGGCCGCGGCATCAACAGGACCGGCGGTCGCTGCGACGGGCCCAGCCTACAGGTCGTCAGCGCCAGAGATTAGAGGCGAGCCGCTTCTAGACAATCTAGACGCTTATCAGCAACAGCCGCCGGGCCAGCCACAGACACCGGCTGTTGAAACATCAGGCATTCCACAGATGATGCTTCCCCAGAACACCGTGATGCCACAGCAACCAGCCCCTGCTCCACCGCTCACCCCAACCGACATCCCACAAATGCATGGCATAGACCCCATCTTCAGCGACATCGAGTCGTCGTTCTGGAGCGAGTTTGCTGGCGAAGGGATGTGGGCTGCTTAAGTAAGCACGAGTATTATTATTCCTGTACGGTATGGATACAATACGGCAGACACGGTGTACGTTGTATGATTAAGTGTATTATTGCACGCTGTGTAGTGTATCCATCTATCGCGATGACCATGGCTATGTTTTAGCGCTGTTTCTGCTATCATTACTGCTGGTGTTAATGGTTCCACTGCTACTGGTATCGCTGCCACTCCAGGTTCTAGTGCGACGTGGTGGGTAGAGCGAGGTATCTGTTTTTTCTCTTATACCCTCCCTGACCTCTCCTTTACCTCTAGGCTTGCAGTCTTTTCTGGTAGTGATTTGAAATGAATTGATGATAAATATAAAAAAGCATGATCCCGCCGATCAGAGATTACAAGTAATGTAGACAAGTACTTGGACGCTCACACTCTTTATGTTGCATCTCTCCTGTTTCTGCCATATTCCCTCCGGTGCTCGCTCTTGTCTCTTTCTCTTCCTCTTCCTCGCTTGCCTATTGCTTATTCGCCCACCGGGGTTTTAGCCTTGCCATTGGTGTTCATCCATGAAAACGCAGAGGCACTACCGACTGGGTTTGATGATCGGGGCAGTGCATTAGACGAAGTAGACGACGATGAGCCCTGCCGAACAGCATCACGGCCAGAAAACGCAATGGGGAACTTGGCATCCGTTACGCTTACAGACCGCTTACTCTCCCAACGGCTTACAGGCGTCATCGATGGTGGTGTTGCGGCGAATGTTGGTGCTGGTGTTGGTGCTGTTGTCGGTGTCGATGTCGATGTCGATGCGGATGGCTGGCCTGCGCCTTCTTTACGCTTTGGATCACTCAGTGTCCGGGGTGTAGTGGGAGCAGTAGAAGCAATGGTGGACGCACTGGTAGACGCTGTCGAATCAGTAATAATCGAAGGGGCGGTTCGGGCTGATGAAATGTTCCGGCTGGGCTTAAGGACCTTCATAGTACGAGTGCTTTTGCCTGCAGGCTGGTATCCGCTTAGACCGTTTTCGCGATCCGAGCTAATAGTTCCGTTGCGCCATGAGCCCCAGATACCTACATTCAGCTCGTGTCGCTTTTCCGGCTCTCCAGAGCCTGAAGACGCGGCCCCTTGAGTGGAATTTGTGGTCTGAGCTGAGGCCGAGGGTTGCTTTTGCTGGTTACCCAAGCTGCCGTTTTCAGACAGCGCCAGCGACGGCCTAGATGACTGCTGTTGTTCTTTGGTTGCGACTGCCCGGTCACCCTCGCTTGCGTCTGATCGCATGCTAGAAGGAGTGGGAAAGTAGGCTGACTTGGAGGAAGACGGCCGCGTGACAGGCATAGGATCCGGCGAAGAGTGTCTGTAAGCTTGAGCACTGGCGCCATTTACATCGCCCTCCAAGTCATCAGAGCTCTGGTGGGACTCTATGGACTTGGACACGGATTGTGAGCTCAAAAGCTTGGGCTCTCCGCCAGATATAAACGGGGCTGCTGTGGCATCCAGCCTGATGAACGACTTTTGCCTTACTAGGTTCCGAGTGCAAATATTTTTAAAGACACGTTCATCCTCGGGCCGCACAAAAGGGACAGAAAGCTTGTCGCGCTCTGTACTGTACAGCACCAACTTGTTTTGTGACAGCAAAACATCGGCAGAATGCGCTCGAAGGGCATCGCTTCCAATAAATATTTTAAGGCTAAGGTGTTCAGTGACGTCATTGGCATCAAGACCAACTACTTCGAAAGTGACCATGACAGTTGGAATCTGGTGGGAATGGCCACTGCTCGAACGGCTGTGCGGCTGGGTCACTATGGCCTCTGCCAGATATACAGGAAGGGTGAGGGTGTAATTGCCGTTAATGTCACGTTCCAGGGTATGGTGAAGATCCAGCTCTTTAGCCAGGGCAAACTCGAGGGTGGACTTTTGAGACCCAGTACAAATATCAGCATACAACAGGGTGTCGTGGGAAAACTTTGGCGTTAGCCAGCAACGGACAATAGAAGGGACAGAGCCCATAATGAACAGGCTTGGCGGAGGCTCAGGCATGCCGATAGAGGAATCATCGTCGTCATCACCATCCAGACCAAGACTGCTAGCACGTCCGGACATGGTGGAAAGAATAGAATGGACGGAATGGCCGGTCGAGCTGTGACGGCCATCAGACTTGTGAGACAGGGAACGTTCCATCATAAGACTGCTTCCTGGACGCACAAGGCCAAAATCGCTCGAGGTACGGTTTTGGCTGGCGTTCCACGCAGAAGCAGAGCCTTGGATAGCACTCTCGACAAAGCGGACGCTGTTGGCCCTCGAGGCAGTTCCGCGACGAATTGGTTCTTCGTCGGTGGGGTCGAGATGTAGGGATCCGAGAAGGTGGTCGCTTTGCTCGTCAAGGTCGTTAAAGTAGTCATCAGCAGAGATGGGTTCTGCGAGATCTGTAGAGACAGACAGAGGCAAGCAGCAGGTTAGCCAGATAGAAGAAAGTAGAGGGCAGTGAAGAAAAAAGGGGAGAGACATGTACGGTTCAAGCTACGTACCTTGCTGTGGTGTTCCTGTAAGCACACTAGGAAACGGCGAGTTCCAAACACTCTTAAGAGCAGCATCGTCCTGCTGTCGCCTCTCAAGGCGACTTAGTCGTTCGGCATGGCTTTTGACTTCAGTTTGGAGGCTATTGAACTCGTCTCGGGGTATAACCAAACGTGGATCCATGCCTGGCAGACAAAGATAAAGGAGGAGTGGCAAAGGTAGATGCAGACACAGACAAAACAGAGACGGGGATGCAACAGGCAGGTTTGGAGGACCAGCTAAGAGGCTAGTAGCAGCGGCGGCAGCAGCAATACATCAAGCACTCACAGTGCCTCTTGGCATCGCATGCAAGCGACCACAAAGTCAAGGAGAAGAGTCTTTCTTGCCCTGCCTTGTCTGGTCTTTCGCCAACGATGCCAGAGGGTGCCGCGAGATTGGGTAGGAGGGAATTGCTTGCTGGGATGGATGGCTAGAGCGAAGAAATGAGGCTGACCCGGAATGGGCTATATTGGAGACCGCGTCGGTGTAAAGGACGGAAAGCAAAGTGTTGACGACAGCCGAAACGACAGACAGCGGTGGCAATGACGGCGAGAATAGCGCTGGCTGGGCGATGGCAGGGGAGCAGTAGCAGCAAAATCGCAGAGAGAAGCAGCAAACCAGAAGCTACCAAGTCGAGTTGCGTGATCGCCGGGCAAGATTTGATTATTGGACAAGGCGGAGAAGAGACGGCCGGTTGCTAGCCGGTAGTGTCGAGCAGCAGTAGAAGATATAAATGAGGGGAGGGTTCTATTACAGGCTCCGGGGAATTTCTCCGAGAGTGTGTTAACACGGCAGATAGACGAGTGATATATGGACACGGGCAGAGGATATCAAGGAGCAATTGGCGGCTATAGGAAGGATGCAAGGCTGCGATAGTATGGTGTGTTGGTCCGTTGGTGTTTAAGGCCTTGAGAAACAGAGGGCGTCAAGCAAAGGGGACGAAGGTACAAGAGAAAATATACGAGGATACAGAGGTATAAAGGGGGCAGAAACGGCACAAAAGAGAATCAGTATTAAAAAGAGCCTCAGCAAGGCGAAGGCGAAGGCGAAGGCGAAGGCGAAGGCGAAGGCGAAGGCAAGGCAAGGCTGAAGGAGATTTGGAGAGAAGACAGAAAGACCAGATAAATAGGAATAAAGGGGAATAAAATTGAGCTGGAAATGCAATAAGACAAGAGCAAATCCAAAGCTCGAAATTCGTAGAATCGCACAGAATAAGGACGGCCAAAATGCCTTCTTGTAGTTACTCTCGCTACCAGGACAATAAAAATAAAACAAGAGCTTGTGAGGCACGAAAGAACGAGGATAGGCAAGCCCCTTCATACAGCACCACCTCTAGTGAGCCCTATTACCCCCTGTAAATTACTTGTATGTCTCCCTTCTGAAACACCATCTAGCCGCCTGCCTACCTTTCGCCTACCTCCTCGCACTAGGAGACTGCCCCTGTAAATACAGGCGCTTGTATCCCCTATCGCGCCGCCTTCCCTTGCCCTGTCTACATCCCCCCATTCAGCATTCTCCATGCCGGAAACACATAATCCGACTTGTCCTCGTCAGGCTGCGGCAAATGCACCTTCAAGAGGTCGAAAAACACTCTGTACGCATCGCCATTCAGGTGCAGCCCGTCTGGCAGCAGCGTCTCCAGTCCGCCACGTCTACCGCACTTTGGGTCTCCCAGCCAGCCATGCTGATCATCATACTGATACGTCGTGCTGCTACCGTCCATCTCAATAGCCTTGTCCATGACTCCCCTCCACAGGTCCACCAGTACGACTCGGCTGCTTTCGCCGGCAACCTCGCGCACAACCTGTGAGTAGGCCGCACTGGTGGTGGCCTTGCGTATCGCACATGGGTAGCCCGCCTCAACGTCGACCACGGCCATGCGAATTTCGTCTACTGGCGGCGGGGTGACAAGAATGATGGTTGGGTTGTGGGCTTGGATGTTAGGGTGGCTTATAATGGCCTTGAGGTTAGCGCGGTAGACGTCAATGGGCACATGCTGCGTGGTGGCTGGCATTGGCAGGACAGCGTCATTGGAACCCAGCAAAACAACCTAACAGGCGCGGTGGGTGTTAGCATGTGCGCAGTGCCGTGCGGTGTGGTGTGGAGTAAACTACAACACATGGGGTCGGTAGTCGGCAGCGTAGCTATGCTGCAACCACGAGTCTCACCAGATATTTTATTGGGGCGACGGAAGCCGACGGCGGCTGGATGATCTGGCCTATGCGCGGAACCATGTTGGCTGTGTTCCAGCCAGAGAAGCCGCGGTTCACGACATCGAAGCGACGAATAAGGTCTAGTTGCAGTGCGTTAGCTCTGTAGGTTCCGGGTGCTATGTGCTAGAGCACGTACAGTTCTGTAGCTCGGCATAAAACGAGAAGCCATTGGAAAGAGGTACGCAGAACTCAAAGAGAGAGTCTCCAAGTAGAACGATTTGGGGAGGGAGAGTCTGCGGTAAGTTCGGGTTAGGACGCCCACCATAGCAGCCTAGCACGAAAAGTACTTGAAGTCTTGTCTACTCACGGCCATAGTTATACTGTCATGCTAGTGAGCACTCGGTCAAAAGAGAGAAAGAGGGGTTCACGACGAATGATGCCATGATGCATTCATGGGTAAGATAGCCACTAGGGTTACGCTTTTGCCTAATTCATCCAAACCCAGGTCCTCTTATCAGAATGAGACCCTATTGGCTAGATCTTTTATCGCTGGCCCCACCTTAAACTGCGACCAACTTTTTTTTTATCACCAACTTTTTTTTCGCTTTGATTTTTTTTTTGCTACAAGTCAAAAAAGCTCGACAAGCAACATTGAAAAAAGCAAAACGCGAGTCTTGCTTGCTTGTGTGCTTTGTCTATGTTTGGTTGCTCCCTTGCTGCCTTTTCCGTTGCTTCATTTTTGATAGCGTTTTTCTGTTCCTTGCGTCTATTTGTTAATCATAAAAGTTTCTCCTGTCGCCAGTCTTTGCCTTTTTTTCCTCGTCCGCTCAACATCGCCGTATCGCAATGTCTACCTCCCTCGCCGCCCAGCTGGCCCAGATCTCGGCTCGCTCCAAGGCCACTCTCGATGTCAAGGCCCAAAAGGCTGCCCATTCTAAGTCGCTGATTTGGGACCACAAAGTCGCTGCCACCCAGACATACCACTCTATCTACAAGGCCTGCTACAGCGGCTTTGAAGACCTGTGTGGCCTCGATGCTCGCTTTGTGCCGTTCAGCAACACGCTCTTCAGTGAGCAGAGCCAAGATGAAGACCGATCGACGCTCTCAGAGGAAGAGAACAAGCAGCTGGATCGCAAAATTGAGAGCTTTTTGCGTTTAGTGGGAAGTCGCTTGCGCTTGATGCCTGCTATCAAGGCTGTTGAATGGCTGATTCGTCGCTTTAGGTATGCTCCTGTATTTTTCTTTTTCTTTTCATCCCATCAATTCTGTTTATTGCCCATATGTGTTGAATGTCTCTGTTCATACTAATCATTGCTGCTCAACTCTATAGAATACACGAGCATAATACTGCCATCCTGCTCACGACTTTCCTCCCCTTCCACTCCATCCCCGCCTTTGTCACTCTTCTCTCCATCCTCCCCAAGACTCTCCCTATAGAATACCGCTTTCTGAGTCCATATGTCCGCTCTTCCCAGAACCCGCCACGCGCCGCCATTGTCCTGCAGGCTATCAACCAGCCAGCCTTCTTGGCTATGCTCTCCGAATACACGCTCGAGTCGGCCCGTTCGCTTGCCCATTACCAGACACTTATTTCTTTCTGGGGAGGTATCATGACCGAGGCCATCAACGGTCAGCTCGACAAGGCCAAAACAGGCCGTACGGCTATTCAGGCGGACAACGATATGACTCTGCTGCATCGTGTTGGCCCTGCTTTGGGTGAGGCCCTAGTCATGAAAAAAGTCCCCCAGCTCCAGATTGCCGCCTACATGGCTCTTTCTGTCTTCGTCTCCAAGGGCGATTTGGGCGACTCTGCCGTGTCGGCCTTCATGGAGCAGGTTGTTGCTGGCTGGACCAGCGAGACTGTGCGTTCAGGCCTTATATGCATGGCCATTCTCTCGCAGTACCGCTCGGCTAAGCAGGTGTCAGGCAAGGTGGCCAAGGCCCTACTCAAGGTTGCTGACGTCGAGAAGCTCCTGGTCGAGATTGGTCGCGAGTGGAGAATTGACAAGTTGGCCAACGGCCTTTGTCTGGCCTTGGCCGAACGTTCGCTGAAAAAGAGCGACTCCCGCGGCTTGCGAATCATCAAGGCCATTATGTTGGCTGGAATCCTCACCGCCAAGCAGTTGTTTGTGCTGTTCAAAGTGCTCTTAGTCACAGCTATGCGTCTCGATGACGAAAGCGACAAGGAGGGCCACATGCGCAAGGATATTGGCACTGTGCTGATTGACCTATCCAACAACCAGGGCGAGTGTGGCGAGGTCATCCAAGCTGCCATTGAAGACCTAGACTTTGACATGGACGCGCTTGAGATGAAGCTTGATATGTCTATTCGCCGCAAAAAGGCTCTGGATCCTGCTACTGCTACCGATGATAATGTGGAAGAGTCCACTGCTGAAATCAAGGAGGATGTGCGAGAAACTTTGGCCGCGCTCAAGACCGAGAAGGCCCGCTTATTGCCGTGTCTCTCTGGCGAGGCTGGTGCTGTTTTCGAGACCCTGACTCGCGTTTTCTTGCTCATTGTGTCATCGCAAACAGCTGACCAGGCTATGTTCGATGACTTTTGCAAGCTTCCTATGCTTTCTCAAGGCTCGGCTGTTTCTGATACCACATACATTACCTTCTTCTTGCGCATTATTAGCGGTGCTTACCCAGCCCTCGCTCGCGCGGCTGCCTTAGATATGATTAAGAATAGACTCAAGGAGAAGGATGTTGGTGGTCAGGACTTCCAGGCCCTGCTGCCCTACTGCATGGCTGCCCTCAACGACCCTTCCAAAAAGGTCCGCCAGGCTGCCACTGACCTGCTCGTTGTGGTCGACCGCATCTATCCCGATACCTCCAAACCACCGCAGCTCCCCGTCTGGGGCCAGGAAAAGCTTTACGCTGATGGCCAGAAGCTACAGTGGCTGACAACCACTATGGCTAGCGCTACGCTACGTGACATCCTCATGCCATCGCTAGAGGAATGTATCATGTCGCATGATCATGTGTGCTCAACACTTGAGGCTGCGCTGGACTCAAGTAAATCGTCTATGAAGAGTAGCGCCCGCCTAAGTTTGCTGACCTTCTTAGCTGGCCAGGTTAGTGCCACGCCGTCGCTTGTTGTTAAGAGCCGTCTACTCAATGCCATAAACCGCGTCAAGGGCGTTGGCAGCACTACGCGCACGCAATTGCTGCTTCACGTACTACTGTGGTGGGCTGAACTAGCCCCTGAAGAAGCCCTACGTCTAGGCCAGCGTGACAATGTCGACCTTGAAGCTCTCAGCAAACAGATAGTTGGTGTCATTGTGCCCAATGATGCCAAGGGCCTAGAGAGCCTACTGGCCATTCTCAAGAAAAATGCGGTGGCCACTAGTGAAACTGATGGTGAGGGTGTCTCTGGTGAGGGTGTCTCTGGTGAGGGCCGCACTGGTTTTACGCAGGCTATTTTCAGCCGTGTGCAGAGCATGTGGCCCGCCATGAAGAGTTCCACGCGTTTGTCTATTGCCTCAACTATGCTGGAGCTCAGCCAGGCTGCCGAAACTCCCGATACCGTGTCTAGCGAGTCTGCCGAACTGCTGAGAAACGTGCGGCTGGACACTGATATTCTACTAGCCTTCCTGGCAACTCTTGACATGCCTACCTCGATGTCGGTCACTGGGACGACCGAGACCCCCGATAAACGACGTCGTGTATCCCTGGATGGCCCTGCTGCAGCTTCTGCGAATGGAGCCCTACGCAGAGCTACTTTTGTGCTACAGCTAGTCGAGGGTGCTGGCCCTGCCAATCACCCGCAGGTTCTTGGCAGTCTTTTCGAGGTACTCTCAAAATTGCACGCTTTCCGTAGTGTTGTAGGCTCAGAAATGGGATATCTGCAAAACCTGATTCTGCAGAGCATCCTGGCTATTATTCCTGTGTATCGCGCTAACTCAGGCCTGACCCTCAATATCCCGCAGAGTCACGGCGAGCTGATTGTCAACTGCATTCAAACCACGGCTAGCCCTGTTGTGCAGAACTCGGCCCTGTTGGTTATTGCAAGTCTAGCTGCCACAGCACCTGAGGTTGTTGTTCATGTAGTCATGCCCGTGTTTGCCTTCGTTGGCGCATCGATTCTGCGCCAAAGCGATGATTACTCAGCCTATGTGGTTAATCAGACCATTAAGGAGGTTGTGCCGCCGCTTCTAGACTCATTCCGTCGTGGAAAACGCAATCCTGTTTCATCAGCAGCTGAATTGCTCCTAAGTTTTACTGCCTCTTATGGTCACGTACCAGCTCACCGCCGGCAGCGCCTTTTTGCTTCTCTTGTTGAAACACTTGGGGCACAGGAGTTTCTATTTGCCGTGGTTGCCATGTTAGTGCAGAAGGAGGATGCTAGCTCAAGTATCCTGGCCTTTGTTGGCGAGCTGGCGCGCAAATACTCTGTTACAGTGCAGCTAGATACATGCACGAAGCTAGTTAGTCTGGTGTCTGACGTCTTTACTCCACCGCCCACTCTGGCCTCGACACTTTTGGGCGATGCTCTCAAGGGTGTCCAGGACCCGCCTGCTGTTGCCTTGCGTCAGCTGACTGCTGTTACATCACTGCTCAGTGGCCGTCGTCTCAAGGCTCAGGCTGCCAAAGCTATGGCCAAGGACGATATGGAGTCTGCTGAGGCACGTGAGCTCTACAGTCGTCTGCTAGAGGGCATCCTGATGCTAGCCGAGAACCTCAAGACCCAGGAGGCTCTGCGCAAGAAGTGCGGTGATGCACTAGCCTCTCTTCTCAACCTACTCTCTATCGGCGAATTTGTCAAGGCTGTTGAGGGACTTCTGGACCGGCCCGATATGGGTCTGCGTCACCGTGTGCTTCAGGCACTCGAATCACGTATTGACGCTGAAAGCAATACCGATACTGCATCACGCAACGTGCTGCTGAGTTTCCTGCCCACTCTCATCGCTACACTACGGGACTCTCAGGACGTGCGCTACAAGCATACCGCCATTGCCTGTGTCGACAAGCTGGCCGAAAAGTACGGACGGAAGGATGTTGAGGGCGTTCTAGCTGCCGCGTCAACGATTGTCGGCGATTCGTGCCTAGGCTCATCCGATGCTCGTCTGCGTGTCATGGCCTTGCTGTGCTTAGCCTCGCTAGTTGACGTACTCCAGGATTCCATTGTGCCTATTCTTCCAGCCGCACTAACTCGTGTTATCTCGTACTTGGCCGAGTCAGTTCAAACCGTCTCCAAGAGCGAATCTTCCGTCGAGCTCCATGTAGCCTGCTACACCTTTGTCCTGGCCGTTGCCCAGCAACTTCCCTATATGATCTCGGCCTCGATTCTGGATCAGCTGCTGCTTGTTTCACACACGTCGGCATCAGTTGAGGGTCTTTCCCCTGACGCCTCAGCCGCCCGCACCGAGTGCCTGGAAGCTCTCGTCACTATGCTGGAGCCCAAGATTGTCTTCAAGGCCCTAGCCAAGGGCTGGGCCGGCTCAATCAAGGCAGGCTTTGCTGCGGCTGAAGCACATGTGGCGCTTTTAGGCAAGGCCATTGAAAAGCATAGCAAGGCCACTATCTCCAAGAACGTGGCGCCGCTAAGTGCTCTACTCTTTGAAGCGTTGGATATGCGCCGCATTACTGCATCCCATGGTCAGACATCGGAGCTGGCATCACTCCGCTTTTCTGCTCTTGAGGCTGCCATCAACGCTGTGGCACTCAAGCTGATTTACAAGCTCAACGATGCCGTGTTCAGGCCTGTATTTAGCCGTCTCATCGAATGGTCGGCGACCGCACTGCCTAATAGCGATGCCTCGGGTCGTGTTTTGCGTGCTTTGTCTGTGTACAACTTCCTAGGCGTGTTCTTTGATGCACTCAAGGGCATTGTTACCAATTATGCCACATATATTCTGGACGATTCAGTGCGAATCTTGGCCAAACCTGCGGGCAAACATGCTGACGAGCGCCACCTACATGATGCCGTGCTACGTGTACTGGAGACCTGCTTCAAGCACGACTCAGACGAGTTCTGGCAAAACCCGTCGCACTTCAACGCTATCAGCCCGGTACTTCTCACGCAATTTGGTCATGCTTCATCAGTGTCTGAACCGCCCACTGCCCTCATTGACGCCACGGTGGCACTGGCCGGTGCGGCCGACTCACAGGTGCACCAAAAAGAGCTCAACAGTGCATTGCTCAAGCATCTTCGCAGCGAGTCAGCTGGTGTCAGACTAGCAGCCGTCCTGGCTCAGCAGAAGATGACTGATGTCCATGGTGAGGAGTGGCTAGCTATGCTGCCTGAGATGCTGCCGTTCATTGGGGAACTGCAAGAGGACAATGACGAAACAGTGGAGAAGGAGACACATAGATGGATCATCAAGATTGAAACCGTGCTAGGCGAGAATCTGGATGCGATGCTGCAGTAGAATAAGAGATAAAATCGGAGTGTTAATAAAAGTGTCCTTTGGCCTTACATCAAGACATGTCGTCAGAGTAGACTTATACAACATAAGGGTTAATGAGAGGAAGGGTTGTATATACTCCACTTACTTACAAATCAACTTAGATTTCAGGGACCGACTCCTGTTTGTTCCTTCCTGGCTTGACTTTCTACCGAGATACACCCGGTCGGTCAAAGTTCTTGCCTATTCCGAAAAGGAGCTCATATCAGCGCTTTTCTTAGCTCAAACATCAAGTATATGTTCCTTCCGCTTTTCCCTCTCGCTGGTGGGCCGTGTCAAAGGCCAGTCAGAGTTTTTTTTTTCACCTGTCCAAAATTTCCCCTCTTCTCTCTTTGTCAATTCGTGGTTTCTCCTTGCTTTTGTCGCCTGTCATCCGGATTTAACCCTTGGACGTTAGTTCGTCATCAAAACAAACTCGAATTTGCATACGTATGGTGCACCTACAATCTTCGCTTATTGTTTAGAAACTCTTATCAATCGTTGCGCTCAACTCCAGCTTCCGCAATATGACTGACCGCTATAGTTGACGGAGGGCGACACTCTCAACTAAATTAAAACACATAATCCATCTGAACCATTGGACCGCGCGCGTGTCTTATCCAACAGTGAGATATTGAAAATCCTGCCAATCAGATGCCTTTAAAAGTGGCTTATAGACCTTCAAGGTCATATAAGGCCAAGGCCATATGGCATGCTCTTTCGATCTGGTCTGGCTTAACTGTTAATCGTAAAAGCGAGGGCTCGCCGGTGTCTTTGCCTATTTGGGCTTTAAAGGGGCCTGGGACTTGATATGTGGCACGGAATTTAAGCTCGCTAGTATCTTGGCATTGACGAGAGTTACGCGTCTGCATCTTCGCTATTCATAGGCCAAGTACCTGTCTCTGTTCTGAACAGGCAAGCAGCACTTCTAGCCATTGAACATTATGGATTGCACTTCTCAGAGATGACTGTGCTCTATTTCCAACATACCAGGCCACTTGTGGCTGAACCATACCAAAAAGATCTCTCGATCGAATGCTCTCTTAGTCCAACAGATCCATTATGCGATGTGGGCTATCGAGCCCCCGGCCTCTAGCTTAGCTTGCACCCGAAGATCCGTAACAGTCTAGCTGCCTATCTAAAGGAACTTCGGTCAAACTCGCTCTGCAAGACCACTTCAGCCATACACGGGCTACTAGTTTGTGATTACAGCCGCTCGTTGCCAATTTTGAAACTTAGGCTAATCCTTTTACCTTACCACCGGTAAGTATTGTACCTTTCCCTACCTATTGTTATTTTGCCCCCTTGCTCTTTGTTGTGTTTCTTATTGCACCAGCTCACCTGACTTTCAAACACATAGATTTCGCCGTGGTGGCTTTAACGTGTGATCCACGTACTTGCGAACAATGACCTCAAAACTCGGCCGTGATATCAGCAAAGCAGAAAATCGAAAAAAAAATCCGCCGACTAAAAACAAATAGTTGGGATAATGGCCTTCATGTGCCTCTTCCTGATAGGAGCTCATCACTAAACGATAATGCAATGCAATGAAACTAACTTGTAGTGTTCCCAAGTTACGCAATAATCCAACAAAGTAAATGGTTGCTGAAAAATAACAATGTCTTGTTTGGGGGATGTCTGATGACGACCAGAACCTGATTGTCCTTGTACCTATGCTTCATTTTTTTTTCCTGCAATCAAAAAGGTAAGATCGGCACAGTAATGCTGCCAACAAAGACAAATATTGATCGACGTTTGCTAATGCTATGGTAGGTCATATGAGAAGAGAAAACACATGGCCATGATTATCCTGTCAGCCACGCGGAAACGGGTTTGTCAATGACATCGTTAGACAAAATCAGCAAATCTAACCTATCGACTTGTGAAATAATGTTTGAGATCAGACATAAAGAGCTCGCCATCCTGACTAGGGTTGGTTAATAAAAAGCAACAAACTTGGCCTGGCTTAGGCACTGAGTGCTTGTCCAATGCTATGAAGGAGGAATAGAGAAAAAAAGACTTGGGTCAGCTCTAATTACATTCCACCGAGCTCATACCCCTTCTCCACCCAACCCAAACACAAAGGAAGCCCGTTATATCCACTTCTGTCTAGCCTTTATCTTCCCGGTAGAGAGAATGGAGAGGAGGACTGGCAGCGTCTTCCCCCTACCTCACCCTGCAGGTTATTAGAGGATCCGTAAGCCATACTTGCAACAACAATGTTTTCTTCTCCCCGAGACGACCGAGATGGAAGCTGGCTTAGTTCTAAGACCCCTAGTCAGATCGGGGAACAAGCCCCCGGGAAAAAGAAACCAGAACCCGCTTATTATGAACGTGTGACGTTGACCGAACCACTAGCCAGGACTGTCTCTCCAGTGTTCTAATTTTCAGCACTCACTGCTCCTTACGCCCTTGGCTATGGATGGTTAGTATAAGAAAGCAACCCATCGGCCTATCTGCACATGGCGTCACATTCCTGTTCTTCTTCTCTTCTTCTTTTTCTCTCCAGCTTCCTGGTGAATTGTCATTCTTTGAACTTGTTTTCTTTTCCTTCTCTCTTTTATCAACTGGCACTGGCTGCCGACGTCGTTCTTTTCTCTTCCTACTTTCTTAGGCTTTGATAGCTCAGTTTATTTTTGCGGCCTGCTTGTCCCTATCGTCAATCTTGGCTATCAGGAATCTACTTCTACTTTCAATCTTCGTCCCACACTCATTTATTATACAAACAAATAACCACCCTCTTTGTTAAAACAAACTCTATAACAAGTACATACGCTACACACCCACATCTGTCTCCGCAATGTCAAGGTTCCTCTATGCTGCCAGCCTTATGGCATCGGCTGCCATGGCCCAGAGCCTCGAGCCCTACACTGATCCTCTGTCCGGGATCAAGTTTGGCCGTCATACCGACCCTGCCTCTGGCTTTTCCGTGGGTCTGGCTTTGCCCCAGACCATCGGCACCGACTTCATTGGTCAGATCACTGCCCCTGTATCTGCAGGATACGGTGCAATCTCTCTAGGCGGTTCTATGACCAACACAATCCTGCTTGTTGCCCAGCCCTCCGGCAGCGATGTTGTTGCCTCTCTACGTACCGCCTCTGGTTACACAAACCCCGAGGTGCTAACCACTAATAGCACCTTTGATGTCATGCCCATCAAAGAAGGTATCAGCGTCAACAGCACTGCCTTCACCTATACCTTCCTGTGCAAGGGTTGCATCACTGGCGATGACAGATCGTGGACTTCAACCGACACTACCACCACTATTGGCTGGGCCTACTCCAACGAGGCTCTCGTGGAGCCCTCCAACCCATCCGGTGCCCTGAACTACCACGGCTCTGGCTTTGGCCTCTTCGGCGCTCCTTTTGTCAACGCCACTAGCACCGAGTATGACACCTGGGCTGCTTTGGCCACTACCGCTAGCTATGGTGATTCCCCTACCACTTCTACTCCTACCTACGGAAACTCTACCCTTTCTACCAACGCTACCGTATCCAGTGAAACCTACGACTATGTTGTTGCTGGTGGAGGTGTTGCTGGGCTGATTGTAGCTGAGCGTCTTGCTGAGTCGGGCAAGAGCGTTCTGCTACTTGAGCGTGGTGCCAAGTCCTCTGCCTCGACTGGTGGTGATGCTTTTGTCAACTGGAACTCGTCTGTTACCCAATACGATGTGCCTGCAATGGCCTACTACCTAAGCACTGCCAAGCAGACTGGCCAGTACTGCACTGACACCGCTTCTATGGCTGGCTGCATCCTTGGTGGCTCTGGTATGATTAACGCCATGATGTGGGTCAAGCCTAACAGCGGCGACTTCAAGAACTGGCCCGCTGGCTGGAATTGGGATGATGTCAAGGCGTCTGCTGATGCTCTGTACGAGCGCACGCCCGGTACTATCCTGCCTTCTGCTGATGGCAAGCGCTACGACCAGGCCGCCTACGATATTGTGTCCAAATTCCTGAGTGGCAACGGCTTCACTTCTGTAGATGCTCTGAACGATGTCGAATCTAAGCAGGACATTTTCTCGTACCCCCCCTGGCTCATCAAGGATGGTCTGCGTGGTGGCCCTATTCATGACTACCTCCCTCTTGCCGAGGCCATGAGCAACTTCAAGCTTACTATTAACGCCAAGGTTATCCGTGTTATCCGTTCCGGTAGTACTATGACTGGTGTCGAGGTTGAGGTTGACAAACAGCGCCAGATCATCAACCTGAACGCTGGCGGCGCCGTTGTTCTGACTGCTGGTGCGCTGTCTTCTCCTCGTCTGCTGATCAACTCTGGTATCGGACCCACTGAGCAGATTGAGACTGTCCAGAGCGGCTCCGTCGCTGTTACCCTGCCCGACAAGGCTGACTGGATTAACCTCCCTGTTGGCCAGGGCATCAAGGATCACCCCATCTTCACTGTCAAGCTAACTACCAAGACTCCCCTGCAGTCTCTCCCTTCAACTGCCTTCACCCAGCCTAACGACACCAGCGTTGACCTGTTTTCGCAGCAGTCCGGTCTTCTGTCCCAGTCCGGCCAGCGCCTCAACTTCTGGACCTCAGTCACCAACGCTGACAACACTGTCCGCTACATTCAGGGCACTTGCAACGCCCCTAGTAACAACACCATCCAGATGAAAATCTACCTGACCCACGGTCTGACTTCTTCCGGATCTCTAGTTATGGATACTGACGGATCGACCAAGTTCGGTGTCCAGCCCTATCTGACTACTGACGGCGACAAGGAGGCTATCAAGTCGTTCATGCAACGCCTGATTGACTTCACTAAGCAAGCTGACAGCACTCTAAGTCTGCCTAGCAATGCCACTGCTGAGAGCCTGATTGCCTCGTACGCCACGGGCTCCCACTATGTCGCCTCTGCCGCCATGGGTGCTTCCAACGACGGCAAGTCTGTTGTTGGCACAGATACCAAGGTCTGGGGCACTGACAACTTGTTTGTTGCCGATGCTTCCATGCACCCCGATCTTCCTGTTGGCAACACACAGGCTATTGTCATGGTTGCTGCTGAGCAGGCTGCCAAGGCCATTCTCGCTGCCGACAAGGGCTCCGGTACCAGCTACGGTAGCGGCAGTGGCAACAGCACTTCCGTCGCCACACCTGCTGCCCCATACCCCATTGGCACTGGAAGTGCTGGCACTACTGGCACTGGTTCTACTCCTGCTGCTACCACTACCGGCACTGCTGGCAGCAAAGCCCCTTCTAGCTGCAAGCGCCGCCGTGCTGCTCGCCATGCTGCTCGCCACTCTCTGTAAGCGGATTGTCGGTAAGAGGAATGCCAAAGGTCTCTCCACCTTTCTTGCGTGTGGGGGCTGGTTTCTTTGTCTGGGTGTGGTTTTCTTTTTATATTCCTCTCTTTTCCTTCTTTCGCCTTTTCTTTTTTCCTATGTCAATCACGATTTGTGCATATTCTAGACGTTTACTATATCTTTAATCCATATCATGATACGCTACCAGCAAATGGAGCCACAACACACGGTGTATCTAAATTTGATGCTATACTATATCGACTATGTCAACGTACTTGTAGATCTTGGCAAAGCGGGTTGCCATTTAGCAAAACGCTATATAGTTTTCAGCCTCCGTCATAGGCTCTTTTATCAGCTTTCATTATCGATAAGAATAGCGGGGCCATTGCTTATCGTCGCGAGAAAAAAAAAGTTTGGGTTTCCTGCTTGGCTCAACATTCTCAAGAACTTGGGAGCCGTGGGAAAAGAAGAAAAAAAAGCAGCAAGGCACACACAAACAAGGCTTCCCCTCATTCCGCTCCGCTTCACTCCATCTCCGGGCTTTTGCTGCTCTTCCGTACCCTCATCTTAATAGGATCTTCTACTGTCTTCCATATTCTTGTTTGCTTCGTTCTACGCACTCCCCGTCGGAGCCATGAAGCGCAAGCACGAATCGACCAAGGCCACATCCACAGCCATCGCGTCCGAGCCCCAGCCCGAACCCGCCCCTGCAGATACTGCTGCAAAAGTAACGGCTATGGCTCCTGCAACTACTTCATCTGATTCTTCGGCCGTCGGCTCTGTTGAGCCTGTAAAGAAACAGGCGAAGAATGAGGCTTCATTCTCAGATTTTGGCTTGGACCCCCGCCTGTTGCAGGGCATCGCCAAGGAGGGCTACAAGCAGCCGACGCTGGTGCAAAGAAAGGCTATTCCTCTAGCACTCGATGGAAAAGATGTCCTCGCCAAGGCTAAGACGGGCTCGGGCAAGACAGCGGCGTATTTGCTGCCGGTGCTACAGGCGATCGTGCGCCGCAAACAAGTGGGTTTTCCTTTGCCAGTCTCTCAAGCCTAGAGACAGGTGCTCGCTCTAGTTGCTGTGAAAATGCTTGCTACTGTTGGCAGTTACTAACTCTTTTATCTTCCCTTCCGGCTAGACAAACTCGGCTGCCTTCATTGCGGCACTGATCCTCGTCCCTACTCGCGAACTGGCCGACCAGGTACACAAAGCAATTGACGCGCTAGCTGCCTTCTGTGCCAAGGATATACAGGCTGTCAAGCTGACCGACAAGGTGACCGATTCTGTGCAGCGGTCTCTGCTGTCTAACTCTCCCGATATTGTCATCTCAACGCCGTCGCGTGCCTGGAGCAACATGGCCAGCGGCTCATTGCCAGCTGACCGCCTCACACACCTAGTCGTTGATGAAGCAGACTTGGTGCTGAGCTATGGCTACGACGAAGACCTGCAAAATGTCGCAGCTAAGCTACCCAAGGGTGTGCAGACGGTGCTGATGAGCGCTACACTGACTACCGATGTGGATACACTCAAGGGCCTATTCTGCACAAGGCCAGTAGTGTTGAATCTAGTAGAGACCGAAAAGGATGGCGAGGGCGTAGAGCAATTTGTTGTCAAGTAGGTTGTCCTTTTTTTTTCTTTTCGTTTCGCTGCGCTTTCATGCCGCCGCTAACATATTTCTTTCTCTTTCTTTCTACCTTGTACAGGTGCAGCGAAGACGACAAGTTCTTGCTAGTCTACGTCATCTTCAAGCTCAAGCTAATCCAGGGCAAGAGCATAATCTTTGTGGCCGACATTGACCGTTGTTACCGCCTAAAACTCTACCTTGAACAGTTTGGCATCCGCGCGTGCATTCTCAACTCAGAGCTGCCCGTCAACTCGCGTATCCACGTTGTCGAGGAGTTCAACAAAAACGTCTACGACATTATTATTGCCAGCGACGAGTCAGAAGTGCTTGGTGACGAAGATGTAGCCGCTGATGAGCCCGCCAACAACGAAAATGCCGATGCTAGCCAGCCTGCCACGAAGAAATCGAAGAGTGCCAAGTCCCAGGCCCGCCGCAAGGACAAGGAATACGGAGTTAGTCGTGGCATTGATTTCAAGAACGTTGCCTGTGTAGTCAACTTTGATCTGCCAACTAGCGCCAAATCTTACACACACCGTATTGGCCGCACTGCACGGGCTGGCAAACGCGGAATGGCACTATCGTTCGTGATCCCCGCCGACAAGTACCGCAAGCACTTGCCGACAACCGTCGAGACAGCAGCAACCGACGAAAAGGTACTTGCACGTATCACCAAACAACAATCCAAGCTGGGCAAGACAGTCAAGCCATATGTCTTCGACATGGCTCAAGTCGAGGCCTTCCGCTACCGCATGAATGATGCCCTGCGCGCTGTGACACGTGTTGCTATACGTGAAGCCCGTACGCGCGAGCTCCGTGCCGAGCTCCTCAAGAGCGACAAACTCAAACGTCACTTCGAGGAGAACCCCGGCGAGCTAGCCCATCTGCGCCATGACGGTGAGCTACGTGCTGCCCGCACCCAGGCCCATCTACGCCATGTGCCCGAGTACCTATTGCCTGGTGGCGCGGCAGCGGCAGCGGCATCGGCGACAACTAGCGGCTTCGTGCCATTCTACAAGACTGATAAGAGGGATAGACGCGGTGGCAAGAGGGGCGCAAGTCGCTCGTTCAAAGTACAGAAGAACGGCAGTGGCGGTCGCAAGGTTGATCCACTACGGTCGTTCAAGGCACGCAGCAAGAAATAAGTTTCATGCAGCTATACCATAGCCATGTCCGTCTGGCTATTGTTCTCTTTCCATCATCCTTTTTTACCCTTTTTCTTTTACTTTGTGGCTGTTTGTCTATAAAATTAACAAGCGTCGGTTTTGGGTTCCCTGGAGTTTCGCAAGTCTATTTTTGCTTCACGTATTCCATAGTTTCTTTTTCTTCTTCTTCTATATCATAGTATTATTGTTTGCATATGTGGAAAAGAAAAGTTGAACAAAAGAACAAAAGAAAGAGTGTCTATTTGGTTTTGGTTTGTAGGTCGCTGGTTTGCGTGTCATTGTTATCGTGATATTACTGCGTGAAGCTTTACGTATGAAATTATAATGTCGCTTTCTTCCCCACCCCCTCCCTCATAAACCCCTATTTATGGGCCGTTGGGTCCTATGGTCGAGGACGAGCTACTGTGAATCGATGCCGATGTCCCGGCGTCCAAAGGCTTTCTGCCATATACCGTAGAACTAAGAGGAAGAACGAGTTAGTTTCTAGTACCACGAAAGGTGAACGGCGGTTGTACCAACTATGTTTGTATGACCAAGCACAGGAGAACAAAGAGAAAACACCAAATAAAATAGTATAAATGAACCAAGAAAAAAAAAAAGGACTTACCCATCAAAGTACACGTGCACCGTGTGGTCGTGCAACTCGCTGCGGCACTTGTCAACCACAGCGTTGATTCTCTCCTGCGACCAGCCGTTGCGCGTGAGGAAGTACGCACCATAGCCGTCAAGGTCGGTGTCATTAACAACATAGTTAATATAACCAATCATCTTGTACTTGCTGCTAGTAGGCCAGCCGCCAACGGGCACCTTGTAGCGGATCTCGGTGATGTTTTCAAAGCCGGTTTCCTCGAACCAGCGGACATTACAGCTGTCGTCAATCACGCGGAATGTCTGGCCCATTGCCTCTCCGGCTTCAAGCAGTGCTGCACTGTATTCGGACCAACCGCTAGATTCGGTAATAGAGCCGTCATCGCTCTTTGGTACGTACGAAAAGTCGTAGTGTTCAAAGTAGCCGCCAGGCTTGAGACAGCGGTAAATTTCCCGGTACAGCGCAGGCCAGTCGCGAATGGACCCCAGCAGGACCCGTACATGAACAAAATCAAAGTAGTTGTCCGGATAGGCCCAGGGCTTTTGGGCATCGTCCAGCTCGAATCGCAAGTTAGGGGGGACCCAAGTAGGCTGTATGGGCGAGAGGTCGGTGCCTATAACGTTGGCCTGAGGATACTGGTCTGCAAAGTCACTATTCAAGAGGGCGCATGGTTTTTAGTTGCCTGTACCTGCTTAGGGTTTGTCGGTGTAGGGTTAAATAGCAACAACAACAACAACAACGGACTTACATCGCCCAGACACCTGTGCCGGTGCCAACATCAATGACATTTTCGGGGTTTTCGCTAATTGGAGCATTGAACAGCTTGCCGTCCATCAACACATGGAGCATGTTGTGTGTGAGATTAAGACCCTCATTCTGCTGTTCGTCGTTGGGGCCCCTAGAAGCAGAGAATGATCAGCGGTGCATTGTAGGCGGGGGAAGAGAAAGAGAAACACAGAGCGTGCGTACCAGTATTCGGATGATTCGGTGAAGTTTTGGTATGTGCGTCCATGTACCTGGCGATATTCGAGCATGCTGCTTGTGAGAGAGGCTCGGTTTACTTCACTACGCAAAGGTGGCGATTGTAAGTATAGGTGCATGAGAGTAAAGGGTGCTTGGCAGCGCCTTAGCTGACCCAAGCCAATGGGAAAGGGCAGGACTCACGACTCGGAGGGAAAGGCAGAGTCGTAATCGTTTTCATATATAGGGTCCTAGTATATACATAGTCAGCACAATGGTATACCAAGCATCTCTATAATACGCGCCAAACCTACCACGTCAAGCCCGTCGGCAGCAATGCTCGTAGTGTTGGACCCCAACGACGACTGAGAGGGCTGTGAGGCATGTGAGACCGGAGATTCAGGGTCGTCGGCAACAGGCACTTGGGGGCTTCGAACTTCGGGGCTGTAGGCAACGTCAGGAGAGGCGGCGGTAGTCGTCATGTAGGCGGATGTGTCTCCATCGTCGGAGCCGGAGCCATAAAGGCCGGAGCCGGAGGGGAAGATGGAGTCCATGTGGAGGGCGGCCCTTGACGGCAGGAGATAGCGGCGAGAAGGAAAAAAGAGGAAGGAGATAGAAAAGGGAAAAGGAAGGAGACGAGCAAAAAAGGGAAATAAAGATAAAAATAAAATAAAAAAGAAGCAACAACCTGTGTCAGAGGCAAAGAGCTAGATTGCAGGATGTGGCTGGGGCAAAAGATGATTGGCTGTAGACTTATGGAGATAGATTGATTCACTAGAAAATGGAAGAAGGAAAGAAAGAAAAAGTGGAAGGTACAAACAAACACAGCTTTTGGCAAGGAAAGGCAAGAACGAGGTCAGCCAGAGATTAAGACTCGAAATTTGGGTTTTTAGTACCGGCTAGCTGGGTATGGAAGGAAAATGGGGACAAGAGAGAGAGGAGAAAAAGACGAGAGATTTTTTATTTTACGTTTTCTGCTCGGAGGATTCCAAAGCTATCAAGGACAAATATGAAATAGAAAATAGGGAGGAGAAGAAAGGGAAGGAGAATGAAAGAGAAGAAGGAAGGAAAAGAAAACAACGGGACCAACCCAGGCAAGACGTTGTGGAAAAGCCGTTGGGAGCAGTTGCCCTTTCCTTCGTTTAGTATGGGACAGTCCGACAATGGAATTAAAAGCCTTCGTGAAAGCGTAGCTGCTAGCGGTGGGTCCGAGGCTAAGATAGAGGGAAGCTGTTTATCTCTCCTACTTTCGGTGATCGAGAAAGAACGAAAACGAAAAAAAGGAAAGGGCCAGCCCAGAGAGACAAGGAAAAAGACGGGGTTCAAACTTGACAGGGGAATAAAGAGGGGCGAGAGGAAATAATGCGCTTGTCTATTATCCAGTAAGAGGATCTTAGGACAAACGCCGACGACAAAAGAGAGGTTACAGGAGGAAAGGCGGAGAGAAATACTGGAGGCTACGAGTAAAGAAAAAGAAAAAGAAAAAGAAAATAATAAACTAGCAGGAGCGAAGCAGAAGAAAAACCCACAAAGAAAATTGAGCCTCAAAGGCAGAAAGGACCAAGTTCTAGGCGGGGGAAGGTAAGCCCAACTGAGAAGGAATGGAAACATCGAGCCACAAAATAGCCAGGGACAGCTCTGGAAAATGCAGTTTCTTAGGAAAAAGGGATAGGCCACAATTAGTCGCTAGCGCGTGCCTTCCCTCTGTCCTCTACCTCCCTCTACCTTTCCTTGTTTCCTTCTCGCCTAGAGAAATAACCTAATCTAGGGGGGGGAGCTTGGCTGGGCTATTGTCCTGGCCATGGTGGCTTTTTTATTGTTGTCTGCATGTGCACTAGATAACCCTAAACAGGCTTCTATTTAGCCGCTTCCGTGAAGAAAGCAGGTGAATTCCTTTGTTCCCCCACAAGTCCAAGCTCGAGTAAAGAACCGTGAAAGCAAGGAGACCCAAAAAGAAAGCTTAAAACAAAAAGGTTGCAAATGCGGGAGGAGGGGAAAAAGGAACGGCTCCCAAAGGTCCCGGAAATCGGGAACATGTTACCGTTGGCTTGCTTGTTGGCTTGCGTTGGGTTTTGGCTTTGGTTGTGGTTGGCTATAACCACTTGTCTTCTGTTGATGTATGCACACAGTGGTACATTGGCATACGCTTCCTTGCATTAGCTGTATACGAGACGAGTCACATAATAAATAGAACTAAATGTTGGACTTGATACAAAAGCGACATGCATGCATGTCTCGTGTACATCTCGTACATAAGCACAAGTACATACATGCACATCATGCAATACATGGGCTATTTCTTACCTATGGCCTTGAGCAAAATGGGCAGGTACTAACCAACTTTGAACCGCGTTGTCCTCTTCTTTTTGCAGAGGCTTGAAGAAAAGGAAAGAACGGGAGAGAAGAAAGAGCGGCGAAGGTCTGGATATGCAGACAGAGCCAGAAAGACAAGGAAAAAAAGAGGAGAGTACAGGGGTCTGCGTCTTTGGAGTTCGTTGGGGAGGGTAGCTGCTCCGCTCCAGTCCAGGTGGTGGTGGTGTTGGATGCGATACTGGATACTGATTGGGGGGAAATAATATCCACGCAGCAAATAGGCCGGGTTCTCTATTGCATTGCTTCCTACAGTATTTATGATCTAATACTTGTGTATATCAGTCTTCCTGTTCCTGCTACTCAGACTCAAGGCATGATTTCTTATTTCAGAAAGACATTTCGCTCTAGCCCAACACCTTTGGTCTTTTCTCTCTTCTCTCTTCCTGCCTGCCCTGCCTCCTCATAAAAACCGGCAGGCAGGCCAACAGATAATATCAGATAGTCAACCCTCTTTGTACGTGTAGCCAATATGCGGGGTTATTGATCTCTGAGATCAGCCTTCCATCGCCCACGCTATTTTTCTTTGGCCTGGGCCCTTGTCGTTTGTCTAAGCGTCATCATCGACGAACCGACGATCACATAGCCTTTGCGTTGTCCGTCCGTCCGCTATGCTCTGCATTTTGTCTCTTTTCTCCCAAATTTTTCTCTTTTCTTCATCTGCTTGCTGCATGCATCCAAGATCCAGCGAACAAATTCTCTTCCAACCTCATCAATAAAAAAATTAAAAAAATTAAAAACCCTTCTAAAAAACATGCAAGAGATGACCAGAGGAAAAGGGGGCGACGAAAAACACAAGACAAGACAAGACCTGGCTCAAGGTCCTGCAACAACCCTAAGGATACATGCATATCGGGCTACCTTGCCTTTGCACCATTTCTTTGGCTTGGGGCTTCTCCACCGCGCCGGTATTACGGTTTCCAACATCTTGGATCACTTCCTGGGACCTACCCAAAGAAATTATGCAGCTCCTGCGTACCCGTTTCTTCGGATGCTGTCTTTTGTGTCCTTCTCCTTGTTGTCTGGGTCTTAATATAAGCGTGTTATACTAGACTCATAAAATGGACATGGCGCCATATTAGGGTTAGGCATGTCGATGCTAGTCACATGACTTAGAGTATCCTGTCTTCATCCTGCTGCTTGCGCAACATCTTGGGTCTGTCTTTGCTTTTGAGCGACTTATCTGATAACAACCTTCCAGATAACGCGATTACAACCGGCGCACCCCTGTCTTGATCCTTTGTCCTTGCCTGCCTGGGTTTCGGAAGGCTCTGATGTCACTGCGGCTCGACTTGGTTCAGCGTTATTTTCATCGTTTTGCTACACATGATCAACTACCGACCAGTCGACTAAACAAGCAACATTGGTACTCCGACGCCAATACATACCCTGTGTCTGTAAAAGACCTAATTTTGCTTATTTAGCGCGTTATTCCAGTCGCACTCTCAAGCAGCGTCTACAAAAGCCAGCACTCCCTCAAATGTCCAGACTCTCACATGCCCATGATGCCGAGCCTGATCGCCCGCCATACATATTGCAGACACGGCAGAATCAAGGCATACTATCGGCGGTGAACTCATGGCTGAGGCCATCTAGCACACGGTCGTCGGGCGCTGAGTATGAACCATTGTATGAAGAGCCGACGCCGCTGGAAGATGATACTCATGAGGATAGATCGGATGGCGGGGTCCCGTTCTCGTGGTTAGAGTACTGGCTGTTTGTGGTGATAGGAATGGCAATGCTGTGGCCGTGGTACGTTTGTGGAGGCAGTAGTCTCTATCCTGCACGGCATTTCTTGAATAATCTATCCCACTTTGCCCCATTACCCTACCTCCAGCTATATCCAAGCAAGCTAACAGTATATCCACTACAGGAACATGTTCCTTGCCTCGGCGCCATACTTCCAGGCTCGGTTTGTAGGCAGCCCGTGGATTCTGCAAAACTTCCAATCCGCCATCTTGACCGTCTCGACACTCTCGAACCTTATCTCTATGTACATCTTGACCAACATCCAGCAGACCGCATCATATCCATTTCGCATGAAGTTGGCCTTTGTCATTGAGACCATTGTATTCCTTGTGCTCGGCCTATCAACTATATTCTTTGTTGATGCCTCTCCCGCCTCGTACCTTGTGTTCACGCTGCTCATGGTCACTGTGACGGCCTTGGCCACTGGGCTGATCCAGAATGGCGCGTTTTCCTTCTGTGCTAGCTTTGGCTGCGCTGAGTATACACAGGGCCTAATGGCAGGACAGGGAATTGCAGGTGTTTTGCCATCTATTGCACAAGTACTAGTGTCTCTTGCAGCAGCGGGTGATGGCGGTGACAACAATAGCAGCAGCAGCAGTAGCACCCACGCGCAGCTGACATCGGCATTCCTGCCATTCTTGGCTGCCGTAGTGGTCTGTATCGGAGCACTGGTGGCTTTGGCGCCACTAATCCGCAGACACGATCGCATTATTGAGAATCGCATGGTAGATCGCATGGCTGACTCGGTGCATAGCATCGAAGAAGCCGAGCGCGTGTCACGAAAAGTCATCAGCATCAAGGGCTTGCTGGTGAAACTTTTCTGGCCGGCAGCCAGCATATTCATGTGCTTCACTGTAGCCATGTTCTTCCCCGTCTTCACCAGCAAGATCCTTTCGGTGCGCACAGCACCCGGCCCTAGCACTAGCCAAAGTCATAGTCTCTTTGCGCCTGCTGCCTTTATCCCGCTTGCATTCTTCTTTTGGAACCTAGGCGATCTCGGCGGGCGGGTCCTGACCATTATCCCCCTCAAGGTGCAGCATCAGCCCAAGGTGCTATTTACCATCAGCCTTTTACGATTTGGCTTCCTACCGATGTACAAACTATGCAATATTGGTGGACGTGGTGCTGTCATCTCCAGTGACCTATTCTATCTGATACTAGTACAGTTCCCGTTCGGGCTGACCACAGGATGGCTTGCGTCAAGCTGTATGATGGTTTCGGCTGATTGGGTTGAGGAAGGCGAGCGTGAGGCAGCAGGTGGTTTCATGGGGCTGTGTATAGTAGCTGGACTAGCAGCAGGGAGTGTGTTGAGTTTTACGGCAAACAGCGCTTGAGAGAGAAGTTTGGGCACAAAGGGGACGAGTTGTTTTCTTTCATTTCCACCCATTTAGGGCCAGCTAACAACCGGTAGTGTTGGGCTTTTGGGGATATCAAACATGCACATTATGCATATGCATGTTGGGTACAGCGGTATGGCTGTGCGGACGTTCACACTTCTGTTTGTTTTTCTTTCGTCGTCCCTCTTCTTTTTCCCTGTCAGATTTGATTCAGATCAGGCTTGAGCGGAATCAACTTGGATCTTCGATCAGCTCAGATCAAGACTAGATGTAGTGTGTCGGCATTTGAACTTGAATACTTTCGCGTAAGAGTGGTGTGGCGACAAGGCTAATTGTGGACCTCATAGTACATGATAGTGTGGCAATATCCCGGCGATTCAATAGGCAAGATGGCCGAGCGGTCTAAGGCGCTGTGTTCAGGTTCTTCGCATCTTACGAAAACCTTCGCAGTGGAGCAATCCGCGCGAGTTCGAATCTCGTTCTTGTCAACATTCTTTTTGCCTATCCAACGGCCTACCTATCGTCTCTAGTCTCATTTGCCGCCTTGTTTTCATGGGGTTGATTTCTAGTGTAGCGGTGAAGAGCAGCAGAGCAAGATGTTATTTTTAGATCGGGATGACATAACGCGCCGTCGTATTGCTGTGGAAAATCAGTAGGTAGACGTTAAATAGCACAAAAAAAAAAATGACATGACGCCTTTTCAATAACAGGAACAAGGCACTGCTTTTTAGGCTGTTAGGTCTGTGATGAATATTTGTTTCATGGAGGGCGGGGTGGGGGGCAAGGAAATGGGGCTTGCGTAGCTGCTACATGCATGCATGTAAATGTGCAGGCGATGCTCACGTACATAAATGCAGTTAGAGAAACATGAGCATTGAGAAGGCTTAGGCCTTAGACTGGCATTGCATTGGGCATTGAGATTAGGCTTGATATCCGCCATGTAGTTTGAATTTGAATATATTTAACGTCTACTGGAATCACTAAGATCAAACGACGCCGGATTGGTTACCGGACAGAATTAACCCTCCGCAAGGCTGACCACCGGTTTCGGGCTATCCGCCATGTAAAATGTTGTTCTTCCTTATATATGTTGGTGTGTGGGCTGTGAGTTCAAGTTCAGCTTACTTCGAAACAACAACTTGGATAATCTTAGTAGTTAGTTTTTTTTAGGAGGAAGGGGGGAGAAGCCGGATTTCTGCACAGCCTAGTCTTTGGTGGTAGAGATGCGGAAAATATGCAAAGAAAATACTAGTGAACTGTTCTTGCTTCTTTAGGTGTGTTACA
Source organism: Ceratocystis harringtonii (assembly GCA_002018265.1). Classification (NCBI taxonomy): domain Eukaryota; kingdom Fungi; phylum Ascomycota; class Sordariomycetes; order Microascales; family Ceratocystidaceae; genus Ceratocystis; species Ceratocystis harringtonii. Next base: position 5,924 of record MKGM01000127.1, on the reverse strand, counting down.
TGATGCATGTTGGCTTATGGTACGGGATGCTATGGCATGATTAAAGAAGGGGGGAGGCCGGCTTCAAACTTGGTCCACCGCCAATTCAAGGGTTTGTTCCTTGGTGGCAACATTTGCAGCGACGAGACCTAGTCGGAAGAAGTAGAGAAGACGAAAGGAAGTAAATTTAGGTTTAGTGGTGATGTCACAGGTGCAACAAGGGTTCTGGCTTGACCAATAAGTCACAAGGGCAGCTAGAAACTAGCGAACAGACCAGCTTAGTAGTTGTAAAGAGAAGACAGCCAACCCTGTAGTAGACGCAGCTGAAAAATGCGCTGTAGCCAATAGCAAGAGCAAAAAAGACTAGAGAAGCAGGTTTAATTCCCAGTGTTGATTGAAGGAGGATATGGGAGAGGGATGACTTAGCATGTACGATGACGAAACAGAGAAGGGGAGGGTGATGGGTTGACGACAAGACTGGGGTGGTGTTGAGCCGCATGACGTGAAGAAGCATGGGAATAAAGCAGAGGCGTAGTTCAAATGACACAGGGCAGGGCAGAATCAAGCTGGAGGATATCCTATAGAATCGACTTGGAGAAAGATGGATGTGGTGCTCTTGGGGACAAAGGCATGCCAACCCTTATCCAATGACGATATAACCCTTATGTAGTCTTTCAGCTTCGGCTCTGTTCTGTGTGACAACCCACTGATGCGTTTGGCCCTCTCTTTTCCCCTCCTCCTTTCTCCTCCTCCTTTCTCCTCATCAGACCACACTCTCGCTTCCTTTCTCCTCTGAAAGAAGAAAACCGGAATGTTTCAATTTTGATCCGGCGAGAAAAGAGCAAAAGGGACAATAACAGCAGCTAGAACGGGACAAACAAAAAAGGGACCTATAGGCTTTTGACTGGCTTGTGGTTTTTTTCTCACAAGTTGTCGTCATGATGTGATCTTGTGATCACAACAAACAGACGGAGACTTGACAAGGCAGAGAAAGAGACAGGGGAAAGGTATGAGTGGGAAAAAAAAAAAGGCAGAGGCAAACCGGCGCTTGTTGGTAGCGGTGCCAGCTGGCTTTATGCAGACCAGACCAGGCCTAGGCCAGGCTACATGCTAGGAAGGCTATGCCCAGTAAGTCAGCTTGATTTGCCTGGCGGCTGTCTGTCCTGTCTGTCCTGTCTGTTTGTCTACGTCTCAAATCTTGGCCAGCCAGTGTCCCCTTTGTGTTGACTGTCTTGGAGCCAAAGGAACGAAGACGGAGAGATGGGAGCATCGTGACATGTTTTCTTTTTTTTTCTAAAACTTTTTCTCAACCATCTTTGTCACTTCCCCATCTCCTTTCTCACCCTATTTATTTTGTTTCTCCCCTTTCTTTCCATCTTTCTTTCTTGTCCATTGCTTATTCTCCAAGTCTCCCCGATCTTCTTTCTACCTACTAAGGCTGAGGCCGTCTCTAGTGCTCTTCCACTCCTTCTAGCCCTCTCGCCTTTCGACGCACTTGTTCATCAATTTCCATTCAAACACCAAAACAGCCCTGAGCTTACGGGGCCTTTCCTCACAATAACCTAATGCGGATATAGCTATAGTTAAGCCCGCCGCTAAACTTACAGTGGTCTAACCCCCTGGACTGCTTGCTTTTTGTCCCTTTTATAGAGTCTTTTTCCTATCTCTCATCCTCCTCCCTCTTGTCTTTGCCGCCCTTCTTCTTTCCTCCATAACGCCCAGCAACGATCATCCTGGCACAGCTCACAGAAGACCAAAGAAGAGAGGGAAAAAAAATATAAGGCCGCTGGGCCACGAGAAGGAAGAGACAAATAACAGACAGAGGTTTGAAAACTGAGAACTCTCTTCCTTTGGTTCTTTCTTTCTCCTTCTCCATCCTCATAACAAACTCACAGACTAAGACTGTTCCAAGAACCTGGCTTTCATATACACACGCATGCACACACGAACCTTTCAAACCCTTGCCTTTCTGCCGTCTCTTTGTGGAGATCAATATCAGATCGGATTAGAGATCAGATCAGATCACCAGCTAGTCAATCAGTCAACCAGCACGACCAGGCGAGACGGACAAGTCAGAACAGAGTAAGAGCCAGCTAGGAGGCGAAAAATAAAAAAAAAATAAAATAAACAAAAAGACGCATCTTCTGTGCTTCTGTGTCTTCCTCGGTGTCCCTCATTCGCCATCTTCCCATTTCGGCGGTGCTCTTCTTGGTCTGAGCCCAAAAAGCACCAACACTCGAGCCTGAACCTGTTTCGCCCCATCACCTCATTGGCCCTTTTCCTCACCTATTGCCGGCATATGAATTTCGTCTCCGCCTTCCCCTTTTGTCTCCCGCCGCATCGCCACCCGTCTGCGTTGTTGGTCCAGTCCTTGTCACTGCTTGCGCCAAACCTCTACTACAGACAGCCACAGCCACAGTCGCAGAAACAACAACAACATCAACAGCCGTTGTCTGCTGGTAGCGTTGCTGATGCCGGGCTTGACCCCGTTGCTGTTGCTGTTGCTTCTACCGGCACCGGAACTGGCACCGGCCCCACCCCCGTTGACCCATGTGAGCCCGACACTACTCTCGTTGTCGCTGTAGCCATTGCCGCTGCCGTGCTTTCTTTGTGCCTGCTGTTTTTCTTCGCCTATATCACGCGCCGTCTTGCTCGTCTCACTCCCATGTACGGCCGTCGTCGCGGCTATGGCTACACTCACTCGTCATGTGATGGTGACCCCGAGTCATCCCCATTTCTGGCTTCTCCATATTCAGCTCCACTGCTGGCTCCGGTCTCAAGCCGCACATCTCTGGTTTCTTCTTTGATACCTTCTCTCGTGCCATCCCCACCCTCCTCCAAAACACCTCCTCCCACTGACCCTCCTCTCACTATCCCGCCTGGTACAAGAATCACCGAGTTCATGGGCGAGGGCTCTGCAAATGTCGTCGTGCGCATCGAGGTTCCCCAATCGTGCAGCGCCCAGATAAGACGGAAATTTCAAGGTATGTAGCACTCACCCAAGTTCTCTTGATTTGCCCCTTCGGGGTGCCATCACAAAATACTCACAGACACCCAAATGCACACTCACAGGCAAACTTCTCCGCTTGCAAAAAGCTTCTAAGCATCCGGAAAACCGCCCTTATCCATACGCCACACAGCATGCCTATTTCCAGGACCACATTGTGCCTCTTTTTCCGAAGGCCGATGATCTCATCTCCCACGAACTTGTGCTTCTAGACCGAAACAACAACATCATAAACCAGGCCCATGCTTTGCTGGACCTAATGGACCAGGTCTCATCCAACGTGCAGCATTCGCGAAACCAACACCCACCCACACCCGAGATGCTACACGAGTCCGCTGCTCTCATCCACCCAGAGGTGCTTCTAGAGGAGCAGCGAGAACGCCTAGGTCACAGCAAGATCAAACGCCGCAACAAGCAGTTTATTGGGTCGAAGCTGGCCTATGTCGAGTATGGCCTGCTGGTTGAAGACATGAGCATTAGTGAGTTTTCGTCCACCATCCACCTATGATAGGATAAAAGAGGAAAAGACCCAAAAAGAAAAGTCACAATGGGAAAACAAGATTCTTATACTAACCGTCCGATCGTTTATCTTAGACCATGATGAAGACGGAATTCTCGTCGAAATCAAGCCCAAATGGCTTCTCCAATCCACTAGTGCCCCACCTGCTAGTGTCCGCTGCCGTAATTGCGCGATTGAGCTCCGTCGTGCACGACAAGGCCGCCTGAAACAGAGCCGGCCAAAGCCATGCCCGTTGTTGCTTATGTCTGACAACTGGCACCACCGGCGTGAGTTCATGGCTCAAATGCTAGTCGCTGTGGAGCCAGATGAGTGGTATATGGAGCCGCTGATGCGCTGGGCAGGCGGTGTGCCACCACCAGGCCCGGAGTCCAAGTCCCAGTCAGGGTCGGGGTCAGGCCCCAATCCGCTTCTCCTACTCTTGCGTGACCTTCAGGGCCAGCTTGATCGCAAGGGCCCACTGTGTGCGACGGAAGAGGACAACGCAGGGCTTCCGCTGGCTATGACGATGCGGGATTGCAGTGTGTTTATCCGTGTAGTGCGCAAAGCGGTCAGAGGATCGTCTGGAGAAGGCTCTTCGGGAAGCTCTGACACTCCTGTTTCTGCTACGGAATACGCCATCTCGGTCTCGGCCAAGATTGGCGATCTTGATATGAAGAATGCGAGTGCCAAGCTGAGCTACTGGAAACGCACGGAGCTGGAGCTGTTACATGACGATGCTTATACGGACGAGGATTACCAGCTCAAGCATCAGTGTGGACTTCATTTTTCGACGCCGCAGGCGGGGTTGGAGAGAAGTTAGAGTAGCGCGGGGGACATGGAAGGGGGATTGGAGGGGCTTTCCTTTGTTGTTTCCTTTTGAGGGTGGACTTTCTTGCACTCCTAGTCGTCTACTCTTTTCATGTGTCCATGACTTTTTCTTTTTTTTCTTTTTCTTTTTTTTCTTTTTCGGCATATTTCATTCACATTTATCTTTGGGTTAACTAGATGGGTGGATGATTTGGATGGTGGGTAGTTTTGGCTCTCGGGCTCTCGGGCTCTCGGGCTTTTTTTTCTCTTGTTTTTCCTTTCCTTTCTTTTTCATTAGAACCCCGGTGGACGCAGGTCCCGTTACAAAGGCAATACTTTTATTCTTTTTTTAATTAATATCTTTTGCATAACACTAGAATATGAGAGGATAGGGTACAGTTCAATACAATACAATACAATGCCATGATGCGATAGTATAACCGTTGGACACACGGACAAAAGGGTCTTGGGTGTTTCAACCCATTCTTGTTTTGCTTTGAGCGAGTTCATGCTTTGTCGCTCTCGTGAATACAAGCTAAAAGAAGGGGGGTGTTACAATATCGCAACCTAGCTCTTGACTATGACTCTATCCCACTTATGTTGTCCGTATCCTGTGATTGCGATTGTACTGTACTGTCCATGCTTTGTCACTGCAACGCTATTCTAAGACCCTAAAGAGCACAAATCGAGGGGGCCTTAATGACTTGCATGCAAGTGGCTGTGCGTTGCAGATTTCATTGGGGGAGGAATGGGAAAGAGAGGGGATGGAGGGACCTCCTCGGTTAATGGGAAGAGGGGAAAAAAACAGGGCTAAGGTTGGATTCGAGATGTAAAGAGGATGATGACTACATGGACTGACTAATGGAGTTGGATATATAGAGAGGTATGTATGTGTACATGTATTATTTTACGTCTACCTTTTATAGAGATGTGTATTATATATATCTATTATATATCTATCATATATCATGAATGTTTAATATGTAAATGTATACAAGACCGTAGATATGCGTTGAAGCGAGAGCAATATGCTTGTTTCTTGGAGGTTAGGCAGTAAGAGGGACAGCTAAGGTTGGTGTTCCCGGACTGGTAGCTCCCTGATCTCATATCCCATCTCTCTGCGTCCAATTTAGTTTCCATGCACTCTGCTTCACAGTCTGTCTCTTGTGTCGATGGAAATTTCACTTTGCCTGTCCGGGACGGTATTGTATTGTATTGGTTAACGTCTACCTACTGTTATTTCGCAGTAATACGACGGCTCCGGGACGGCTTGATTTGATTTGATTTGATTTGATTATATTTAACGTCTACTGGAGGTGTCTCTTTTCTTTTTGTAGGAACTGGAGTATTAATTCCCAGGAGCGACATGACACAAAAGAACAAGAACAAAAAAGAAAGAAAAGGAAAAGCGGAAGGTCAAATGTCTAGGCTTTTTTATTCTTCTTTTTTTTTTTTTCGAGACGTCAGTCAACTCTCCCTCCTACAACCCTCGGGGGGGTACCTTTGAGGTCTGGTACCTTTTCTTTTCAGGTTGATGGTCGCCAACGTTTATGACTCTGATGACCGTTCTCATTCCTTTTCGTTTCTTAGACTCTGTCTTTTAATTGAATAATGAGCTGTGAAGCCTTGAGG